>JAFIRS010003372.1:0-139327 GCA_018342105.1 Gonioctena quinquepunctata
AAAATCTAACAGAAAACAATTACTCCCCGGCTAGAGCCACACTGGACATTGAACTACATCCATATGTATTGGAAAACCCGTCAAAAGAACAAACAAAAGGAAAACTTTGCTTTTTTATTCGATAGTTATTTGATTTTCGATTCCAGTCATTTTCTAGAAGCAATTTCACTTTTGCAATGATGGAAAATGTGACATTAAAATCAGTGTTTTTTTACATTTATAACCTGTCATGGGGTATGATAGGATTGATTTTTTTTAAACATAAAATCAGATGTGGAATCATCCGTGACTGAAAGATAAACTAGCTACTATCTTCCATCGTTCAAGATAACACCTTTAATAGATATTTTGAAAAAACCCCCAACTCAATTAAATAGAAATATTATTCTGAAAATTAAAGAATGTAAGATAAAAATGAAGTTATTTTTTTGTAATATCTAACAGAAAACAACCACTTTTCCAGCTAAAGCCACACTGGATATTGAACTACATCTAATAGATATTTTGAAAAAACCCCAACTCAAGAGAAAAAATCTGAAAGTGAAAATTTGCATTTTATCTCAGATAGTTATGTGATTTTATGAAAACCCTATTTATAAGTTCCCTTTTATATATTAAAATATAATATATATATATATATATATATATATATATATATCTTTCGAACTGATCTGGGGACCATGATCAGCGAACATATATCAAAATTTTCCGAAAATCGTGAAGTCCCCAATATTTGATAGTATTTCCATGTAATCTATCTAACAAGATGATGAGAAACGACAACAGAGAGGAAAACAAAAAAAAACAAGAGGAAGAACGTCGACAGAATAAGGAAGAGGAACAGTGAGAGAGAGATAATCAAGAGGAAAATGATCGCTGGCGATCCGAAAAAATCTGGAAGATCAGAAAGACATTTTGGAGCAGATTGTCCGAAAAACCCGAGGGACAAATTGTAGAACTGGAAGATGATGTTGATAAAATTGGGACCAAAATCAATGCAGAAGGAATGGACAGTGAAATAAAAAAAATATTCTAGTAGAAGCAAAAAAATAAGTGTGGGAGATGGATGAGAAAACATCATTTGAAAGGACTAGAAAAGAACGTTGCATCATTGAAGATCCAAGACCACCTTGCCAGGGTTGTCACATTGAAATATTAAGTGAAACGTCAAACTTTCGTATAAATATCGTAAAAATATATGCTTCATTCCTCACTTTCTATCGCATATTCTGTAGTATTTATCAACGTTTTCTTTCTATTCTCCATTATTGTCGATGCTCACTAAAACTGGTTAATGAAATATTTTTATATTCTAACAATTTTTTTTTCATAAGGTACTAACAAGTGTCTTCAAAATACTCTCAACCTCTTTTTCACTATTACTCTAACAACACAGGTATGTCCTTATGTCCTTTTTATGTATTGCGGTATAAGGATATGATTGGGACATTCAGGGGATGTCCCGCAGAGGTTGTCCAGAGGACATTCCATCTGGTATATCCATAGGTTCATTCATGTCCCTTGTATTTCTGATATGCGTTCTCATATATAAGAATAGTCTAAACTCATCAAAATGTTCATTGAAAATTCAAAGTTGATATTATGTTTTGAAAAGGTTTGGTTTTTTTCTGGAAAATAACTATGAAAAAAATGGGAATATATCTCAGAAATTTCTGGAAAGTGGCCATTTCGCAAGCAGAAAATTATTAATGCATAATATACTCTTAATTTAAATTCTCAAGAATGATACAAATTATACACAAATCCCGAACACAATTACATTTCGGTTACTGTGGTTTTGTCCTGTTTGGCTTTGGCAACATTGTTTGAATTCTTTGGTGATCTGTCAACAATGTTAACCTCACTTTGCATGTGCAAGTCGTATGCTTAGCCAAGTTTGTTTCTGTCCATTATGGTCCAGTAAGCATAGTAACTCATCTACTTCCAGATTCCATAGCACTAGGAATAGTCCCCTGCAGACATCCCCTTGCAACCCATACCACTATAGTTTCGCACATTATTGTTATACATACTAATCTTACTCTGAGCATGCGTTCTACCCACCTGCAGGATGTTTAGTTGACCCCGCTGGAAGCTGATAAAGAAGAAATTCTATATTCATGAAACCAGCAGTGCCTCTTTTAGCCCAGAAATAGGTATTAGTTATTGAGAATGACTTGAACATGAAACCAATACAAAAATGTAGGGGAATACAGAAATATAGCAAAAAATCTATAAATTTGCCAAAATTAAATTAAATTTGAAAATCACTGAATCTTTGTTATGGGTGAAAATGTAAATTCCACAATAATATATCACAAATAATGTTTTTGACTAGTCCTAATACAGATGTTATTGTGAAATTTTCAATTATTTTATATTTTAATGGGATTTTATTTTTATTTTAAATTTGGGGAAATGATGATAATATCACTCTGGATTCTTCAGGATCCCCAATGGAAAGAACTATATTACATATCATTCCCATTTATGGTAATTTTCTTTTAATAAAATAGTCAATGAAAACAAGGTATTTTTTTTTTGTAAAAATATTTATTTCTTTTTATTATTATCCTGTACCAGACTGCCATAGCAATTTAAATTCATAATTTGAACAGAAATATAAGGTCCACCCTGAGATGAAAGTAATAAGCAAAAGTAGTATGGTATATTTTTGCATTGCAGTTTTTTCAATGTCATTATATGAATTATTCAGATTTTCAATCTTATTTTTGCTACACTTCATTTAAACTCACCTCAATCGCTTCCAAAATGGGGCAAATTGTTGGCAAAATGATAACGATGCTAAACCTTTTTTCATCTGGCTCTCCGCTCTCACAATTCGATTTCAGATACCATTCAGGAGCATGCAATGTGTACATATCTGACGGGAGACTGCTACAATATTGGCACAAAAGAGGAATTGCTGATTGCATATTGACTTGAGCAGATTCTGGGCCATCCACATAGTAAGGGCATATCTCATTTTCATTGTACATCCTTTCAATATCTTCTCGAGATGGGTCCAACCTCTCCAAATTTTTTCCTATCAAAAACTAAATAACAAGTTACAATGAGAATACTTCGATATTTCGAAAGATTTGAGCACCAACAAGAATAGAATGATAAATAATTAGAAATGCACCTGCACCTAAAACTTTATTTTGATGTGAACTCGTATTATCTTCTATATAGATAAAAATGAATTCCTCTGTTCGTTGGTAAGCGCATAACTTGAGAACGGCTGTACCGATTTGGCTATTTTTTTTAATGTTCGTAATGGTCCAAATAAAGTTTTCAGGGGAAGGAAAAATTGGAAAAGTTGCCCGGATAGTTGGAAAATTCGAGAAAATGATTTTTTCTATGGGATTTTTGTATGAACTCATTACTCACGATTGAAATGATGGATATGCGCAATTCTTTTTTGTTTTGTTCGTTATAATACTGGAAAAGATTTCAGGAAAAAAAAATTCAGAACAATTACAAAGGAAAGTCGGAAAATTCGGACAAACTGCAAAAATCATACTTTTTGTATGCACTCTCCATCATAAGTGACGATAGGTATGACATATTTGGTTGATTCTTTTTTTGAAAGCTGACTCTCTCTCTCTCTGTGTGGCTGGTTATCAACTCCTAGACCGTTCAACTGATCGCCATATACACATGCATGGGTTTCATTTGAAACATTTCCAAATTAGATCAAAATCATGAGTGACATTGAAAAATGTAGTGATATTCAGGTTGTTCCATTGAAAATGACAATCTGATGTCACTTCTGTTTGAAACAGAAATGCCACAAGAAAAAAATTAAAAAAAGTTGTAGGTATTAAAAATAACTTCAATTTCATTTTTCATGCGTTAAAATCAATGAATAAATTCTCCAGATAATATCAAAAAACCCTCTTTTTGCACTATTAGTAATGTTTATAACTTTTGCAATAATTCTTATAAAAGACATATTACACCTTAGTTAGGAGGGCATTAGGTTTCTTCATAAGTGTTCTAAATTTCAGCAACATTGGTTTGATAGTTTATGAATAATTGCATTTGTTTATCCGAAATACTATTTATTTAATTAAACAATCGCCATAGGCAAGATAATGGATCTAGAGATCTTTAACAAACTAGAATGAATTTTTTAAAGATTGAACTTCAAGGTAAGTTGAAAAAATATGTTATTTGTTAAAAAAATGGTTGTTTAAAAGTCCGTTTTAAAGAGGGGTGTTTTTTTTTGCTTATAAACAAATGGAATAACTTTATTATTTTTCATGATAAAGGCTTATAATTAGGTTCATTGAAAAGCTGGTTAAAAAACATGTATTTGAAAATAAATAAATCTTTTACGACTAATATGAGCCAAGATAGAAACTTTTTTCAAAAAAATCATATATGTTATTCATAAACATTAAGAGTTGAATTTTTGACAGATTTTCAATGACAACCTATATTTTATGATTCATTGATAAGTGTAGGGTGGACTGTCCAACAGTGAGCCATGTATGTCCCACAGTGGACCTGTTGCGCGGTTGCCCACATTAGAAACAAAACGATTGCTGTGGTTGAAGCGTCTCCCATCCCACTACCCATCATCCGATCAGTGCAGCTCGAACATTCAACTGAGTAGGTTCTATAGCAGATTAAGTGATTTAGCCAGGTAAGTAAAATAGAAAATTCTCCCAATATTTTTGTTCCAGTAAGATAACTACACTTTGTAATCGTGAAATTAAGATTTCATTTTGATGAATGATCTATGTAGGATATTAATCGATAGCAAATGCCTGATTAAACAAATGATTAGTTCTCATTTCTTACCTTCAAATGATTTTGTACCTCGTGTCCAACAGTGAACCAAGGTGAGGTTTACTCAGTGAATCATTGGTTCACTGTGTACTACTTTACTCCAGAAATTGTAATTAATGTTTTTATTTTTTTTACACCATGGACTTCATACATATTGAATCAATTGTACACTTATCAATTGAACCATAAAATATAGGTATTTATTGAAAATCTGTCAAAAATTCAACTCATTTTTATAAATAACAGATATTATTTTTTTGAAAAAAGTTTCTCTTGGCTCCTATTGGTCGTAGAAGATTGTTTTTTCAACTACATGTTTTTCAACCAGCTTTTCAATGAGCCTAACATAAGCCTTCATCATGAAAAGTAATAAAGTTATTCCATTTGTTTATAAGCAAAAAAACACCCCTCTTTTGAACGAATTTAAAAAAAAAATTAAGTATTTTTTTTTTTCAATTTAACTTCAAGTTCAACCATTCAAGAATCCATTTTACTTTGTTAAACATCTCTAGACATATCTTGCCTATGGCAGTTGTTTAAATAAACGGTATTTCGGATAAACAAATGCAATCATTCATAAACCATTGAACCGATCTAGCTGAAAGTTGGCACACTCATAAAGACACATAATGCCCTCCTAACCAAGGTGTTATATATATATATATATATATATATATATATATCACTTATAAGATTTATTGCAAAAGTTATAAACATTTCTAAAATAGTGCGAAAAATGGAATCAAAGGTCTTTTCAATACCTACAACTTTTCTCTAAAATGTAATCGAAAAATTATTCGTTTGTACTGCACTCGGTTTTAACTCGCTGATATGACCGATGATAATCATAGAGTGCTAAGAGAATTAGTAACAACTAATCATCTGTTCATTCTAGTAATTACTGAAACTCTTGAGTATTGAAGAAATGTTCCCCAGAGCCTCGACATAACAAGACTCTCAGAACTTGCCAAAAAGGTAGTTGAATTAAATTTTTAAGAGAAAAAAATTATATTTCATCTTGGTAGATTTATTTTTCAATTAATAAAAAATAATTTTGTACAAACTATTATAACTCACTTGAAAGGCTGCCTCTGATTAGGAGGGGGTCTCAGTTTTATGCATTATCCATATTTTATAAAAGTGTGAAAAAACTTTTGAGTTTATTGACACCGGTGAACGCATTTGAGGTAATACATATTACATGTGTAGTATAACTGTTCCTCTGGTATAATATCAGAAAATCAAAACGAATGAAGTGTTGGGCGTTTTTATAAAATAATTTCAAAGTATTTTCTCTTATTTCTACTTTTGCCAATCTGTCCAAACCGTATATCTTAAATGTATATAGTATATTCCTATTATGAAAGAAACTTCTCCGATCACAGAACAATAAATAAATTCTTAATATATGGGTTATTCAGTTGAAATGCCCGACGCCTTGAACTACTAGTCGCCACCCAGTCTATACCCGGAAAGAGACATTAGCCTACTGGGATTCAGTGATCCCACATGTGTCACAATAGGTGCGACTCCACAATAAAGACCCTTTTATAATTATCTGGAAGAACTACAACAGCAACGAAAACATGGGTCACCTGCCATTCATTGTTTTGGAACAAATTATTTCGAAATTGGCATGCTTTTAATTTCATATAAGGTATATCTTATTTTTAAAAAAATGAAATAAACCACTTCAATGTATAGTAATACACATTATTTCACTATAAAACAAATTAAAAAAAGCATTAAACATTCAGAAAAGAAGCACATAATTAAATAACTGTTTGTGGAAGCCTTTTATACTCTAAGAGGTATTCTCCCAGATAATTCTAAACAAAATGCGATTAAACCATTTACACAGATTTTTTTTATTAATATCTATTAAGTGTGTGTATTGTTTGCCGGTTTATCATACTTCATTCTTTTTTGGATGACTATCATACTATGATGTTCATAAATAATTCTGAACTTGCCTCAAAATTTTATAGAAGCAAGTAAAAAATATTCAGGAGAAGCTAATTGAAAACCTATATCACAAATGAACAATTTTTTTATTTATTGTAAGTTCAATATACCCGCTTAAAATCGCTTCAGATTAAAAAATTCCTCACTGCATATCATGATAGTCACAGCGCAGGTTTCAGGCAAAGCACTGTTTACCCGATGTGTTGTCAACATGTACTTTACCAGCTGGTATATTTAAGCACCAGATTTTAAATATTCATGAAAATTGAGAACTGGTAATTAAGGCTTTATATTCCCATTTTTTCAAAATAATTGAACAAATATATGCATTAAAAATATATCACTGAATAATCTCAATAATAATCAACTTTAATTATATACAAAATATATAATGAAATTCGTTTACATTTAGTTTTGAACGGGGACATCCCGATCAAATGACTTCTTCATTAGTTAAATTAATCGGTCGAGTTCCCTGTCAGTTGAATTCTCCTTGAATTGAAATACATATCTTCCACATTATGCTACCAAGTGTTTATGAAGCTTTGGTCCTTATTAGAGGGGCTATTTTAGTAGAATTCGATACACTTTTTCATACCTCAGATGAATGTGTTTGGAATGCTCGATAAAACTTCAATTTTTAATAATCATGAACAAAAAGTGCAAAGTATATACCTACATATGAAGAAATAAATGCTGCTTCGTTTAGTACCATAAGTAGTTTTCAACAAACAGTGTTTTTATAAAAATGATTATTGATGTAGTTCTGATATACACTGGCTTTGATAGTTTTTTAACCATAAAAAACAACAAAAACGAGTGAGTTTTTATCATCCTCCTCTTTAAATTTCAATGTTGACTTCCAATGAAGTAGACATGGGATACTAATTTTACACTTTTGTCCAAAATAAGGTCATCATTTTACTACGATTTTACTAAAAAAGCGTCAATCGTCTACCTCTGTGCAGATAAAGGAGATAAGATAGCAAAATTCAATATATTTTTCAATTTGTTCTTCAGGACTTGTGCATGTGCAGGTTCCAAAAGTTATTGTTATTTTATATTATTTTTACTTTGCCCAAGTGTTTTTTTTTTGGGTGGCTAGCACTATCTAGGTATCAACTTTCTCATCAAAATAGTGTTTTTCGAATATGAAAGGAATTGATGGAATATATACAATTTCAATAACTCACATTATTCAATATTTCCTCCACTTGCTGGAAATTTCTATACTTCTCTTGATACTTCTCAGCAGCTCCATTCTCAACAATCATATAATACAAGCTCTTTTTATGTCGAGCCCTTCCTTTTGACTGTATGTAAGAACGATAATCTTCCGGTTTATCAAACTTGATGACAAGTGTACATTTCGGAATGTCCACTCCCTCTTCCAAAACATCAGTTGCAACTAGAACGTTCAGTTCTTTATCAGCAAATTCCTGCAGAACTTGCTTGTTCTTCTTGGCACAGTAGAGATTCTCGCGAGTTTCGTTTTGAGGGTTATTACTATACCCAACTAAAAAGTCTGGTTTAATGTGACTGTAGCTAGTGTGACACATTGTTAGAGACTTAAGAATGTGGAAAATCACTTTAGCTGTGAAGCGTTTCTGAGTAAAAACTATGCAACATAGGTTCTCTTCGGACTTTTCCTTGTATTCTTCAAAAATCGATAAAAGTTTCAATATTTTATTTGAAGAGAATCCGAAAATCTGTTGGTCTTCTTCTAGATCCGCCATTGCATTGCTCAGGAGTTCTTTGACAAAAGACAAAGATGTTTGGACGTAGTTAAGGATTCTAAGAAGACTTATCTCTTGGCAGTGTTTTTTCATCCTTTCGACTTGTATCAATTGAGAAATCGTAGCTTTAAGGCCTCCATAACTTCCCATTGATTCGACTTGCATGATTAGCTCCCCTAACAAGTTGCATACCTTTTTGTGGCCATTACTAGCGGAAAGTGGTCGCAGACCCTTCAGATTCAGGTGTTGAGTCTTCGCTGTTGAATCCGGTTTAAATTGTTTCAATATATCCATAGTTTTTTCGAGAAAATTTATGGCTATATGTTCATGGGGCTCTAAGATGTGGTTATCATAGAATTTGAAGTTTTCAGATGGATTCGTGGAATATCTAGGAAGAATTATTTATATTTTAACATTCTTATTCCAAGAATCAACACGTTAACTGCCGAAATGCATTAATTTTTTATTTGTCTCTGGGCCACCATACTGAAAATCTTTAAATTGTATTTGAAAACATATAAAATCATATAAATAAATTTATTTTGAAAAATCTGTAAAAACTATATATCGAGTTTTTTCTGTATTTTCTTATGTTTAAAATGCTTAAATGGCTCGCGTGAACCGCCGTCGACTCAGGGACAAGAAAGTACAAAACTGTATATGAATCAAATATGACTCATGTGGCTCTACTAACAAAGATGTACATGAGACACATATGCTTCATGCGGCGGTTAACGTGTTAATCAGAATATCATGTTTCTACATATTTCTCGTTACAAGTGAAATGTAATAACTGATAGTAGTGATCCAACAGAACATGTTAATAACTGTAATTTTGTTTATATTTGAGATTACATACAGTGTGACACAAAAAGTGTGCAATAAGCAAAACTTTTACTAATGATATGGAAAAAATAGCTTTCTTGTAAAAATTAATGAGTTATGTAAGACCAATGTTTGCTTATGGGCTGAGGAGACAGGAACGAAGGATCTTCCACATAGTGAATGGTCCATACCTCATCTGGGGGGTGGGGGCGGTTTGCAGGGTGTGTCTACAGCTCAGGAGCCGAATTCAGGACATGTACAGTCAATCGTCCATATTTGGGACATTTTTCAACTTCAACCATTCCCAATGTTGTTATAAATGTTATTGCAACAGATTTGTTTCTGCTAAAAGTTGGGGGGCTCCTCATAGTTTACATATATTCAACATTAAAAAAAAAAAATTGTAACCACTCAAAAAAAAAAATATACCCTTGCTGTCCCAAGTTAGGCTAATGGTACTTAAAATAGGATACTCGATTATTTTCATGTTTGTCCTTCTTTAGGAGCCGTGATCTGAACATGGAACAGCGCATTTTGAAAAATATCATGTTGAAAATCATTTTCATTGAAAAAATCGCATTTTTTACTCAAGAAACGCCAATTTATTATCATAAGCCAAAATACATGTACTGAGCAAACTCAAAATTCAGTCTATGTTTTGGTCACAACTATTTTTCAAAATAATAATCATAAAATACATACTTCAAACATTACACTCTAAACTTGTGGATATTGCAGTGAACAGATATCAATTGCATTTTCTCAACAATTTGTGACTTATTGATAAACATGCTATCTTCCATGTCAGGAAACATGAACATGTCCTTGTACCCCTTATAACTTCTGATGAAATGAAGAATGTTTCTTGGTACCCTTACTGTAAATTAGTAAAAAGGACAAAATCTCCTTTTTCTAAAAATATTGTGCTTTTCAACAGTGTATGAGATTCACTTGAGAATATACTTATGGACCTTACTCAAAAGTTCATTGGAGAAATCCCGATACTTTCATTTTCTTCTCCTTTCCATCTGGAATCGAAGACACGAATTATGAACGATTTTCAAAGCAGCCTAATTTGAGACAACTGTCCCAAGTTAGGCTGCTTAGGATTATTTACACATGTTTTATTTATTTGAAAACATAAAAAAAACACAATTGTTTTCTGATCATTTTTCTTGCACATCAGACTCAAGTGATATCTACTTAAACGGTACTCAGATCGAAACGAGCCAGGAAAAAATTATTTTGGAGGCTACAGGTCACTTGAGTTACAAAGAATTCGCAATAAAATTCAAGGTCAAACCTGATACTTACAAAAACTCACCAATACAATCGAGCACGATCAAACTCCGTCTGGGGTTAGGTTTGTCCCAACTAAGGGTGATATCCCAAGTATGGACAATTGACTGTACCTTACTAAGAAAAGACTTAATTATGTTTTTTTCCAGATTTATGTATTAAGATGTGGTGGCAGCCCTAATAACAGTCCAATAAAGGAGAGACAGCTGGAATTGATTATCTGCTCGCCCACTTTGCCAGGGAGATTGGAGCAGATAATCCTCCTGCACTGGTGAAGAACCTAGTCCGCCACTGCAGCTCATCCTGGGGTGCGACGTATACCACACCATCTGGGTAAATACATACATAAACAAGAGAGGAAGAACTTAATGAATATATAGTGACTGACACATGGATTCTAAATGTATGGACTGGAATGACTTCAGGGTATCACTCAGATGCAATTTGGGAAACAGTATAGGTAAAAAAATAGTGCGGAGATAGAGCTAGCAACAAATCATATTCGAAGGTCCATCCTGATCTCTTATCAAAAAATTGCTCACTTAAAACCAAGAAAAATTACAGCAACCTCTTAGTGGAGGAAAATCTAGAAAAGAGGAGAGCAGAAGTACGGATGCTCTTCAGTAGATCTAAAGATTCAGGTAACTGGGAAGAATACCTCAATACCCTAAAGGGATACAAAGCGGTAAGGAAGGCCAAGAGGGAATCTTGGAGTAAATTCTGCCAGGGTATATCAGATTGTAAGGGTCATTTCCCCCTTTGACCTGACCTTGACACGTTGCTATTAAAATCGGAATGCCTCGGGCGCCACCTTCTTTTATAGTGCGAAGGCCACTTTGCTCCAGGCAGTCTCAATAACGTCCCAACTGACAGCTTTCTACACAAATGACTTTATTTACTAGTCACATTCGAATTCATCTTCATCAAAGTTCACACGCACTAAACCTCTTTACTACTTACAAAATCTTATGATCACCGCTTTTGGGGCTCAACTTCCCGTTTACTAGTCTTTCTTACTCGCGTGGTGACTTCTCTGGCTTCCGGAAAGATCCTGATTTTCAATTATGCTCTGATGTGCACCTTGGCAGATTTCCCCCTCTACTTTATGTACATGCGCGGACCGATCGCGAGCGACTTCAACTTTTATCAATACCTTGTACCTTATACCTTTCAACATATAATTACCAAACTCACTTCGGCTAGGCTCGGCGTCTCTCGGGTAGTCGTGGCTCAGGATTCCACCCTGCGTAGCTGACTGCTTCGTTGCTCAGGTACAACTAACTTACTTCCAATGCCACTCACCGAATGTTTCCCAAACTCCCTTTGGTTATCCTCGGCGCCTCTCGGTAGTCCTGCTCTACTGCTATTCTCGGCGTGGTGGTCTCTGTGCTAGTGGCCGAATGACTGACAAAGTTCGATTGGCACGAGGTTTCGCGGGTTGGGCGAGCGAAGTACTCATTTAGGCGTTTGGCTACGCACGTTGACAATGTTATGCAATCGGTTCGAAAGAAATACCTACTACTATCTGGGTAGTTTTTATTTCGCGGATTTATGTCCTACAAGAACGGTATTTTTATGACTATTATTAGCGGAGATAGGACTTTTATTTAATATAATTCAACACGGAGCTTGTTGAACTGTTTAAAACAAATAAGAAACTAGTAACTTCGTTACAAGATATACCGTCAAGCGCAAGAATCTATAATACCCTCTTTGGAGGACAAACAGTAGGTCTGATTAAACGACCTGTCGAAGAGAAACCTTAGAGCTTCTAGTATAAAACCTATTCCCAGCCATCATCATTCTTAATGAAAATCAGCCATCCCACTCCTGGCAGGACGACCAAGCTGAGAAGATTGGAAGAAGGCGAACAGAATCATCAGGGGGCAGAATGGGACATGAACTACTTCAAACTGTATAAATCATCAGGGGAGGATCCCTGCGATACTACACAGAATGGATCCGAAATATCAACAACTATACTCTCTAAACTTTTTAGAGTCAATTTGTCATAGAGATACCTACTCTCAAGTTTGAGGGTACATATGTAAAGTGAGAAACAACAAAAGCTTTCTAAATCCCTTTGTCCGGTCAGCCTGATATAATTTGTACTCAAAGCCACAGTGAGAATTCGGAAAAGATACAAATGAGAAGATATGCCCAGATAACCCACACCAATAACAACATAAACAGCATTAGATAACCTTATTGGGAAACTGAACTCTGAAATGCCTAAAATCATTATAAAAAAGTTTTTATTTTTAGCAAATATTCTAGAGATAAATAATACTGTTTATCGTATCATTGAAGATTAAGACATTTTTATATGAAATCTTTATTAATAATTATTAACATCATAAACGTACCAAAACCTACATAAAACCTTAGTTACTCATAATACATTAGTTACCATAATTTAATACGTTAGTTACGAAAGCATAATACGTTAGATACCAAATAATATTAGAACTAGTTTTCATGAACATGTAAAACAATATTTTGACAGTTTTCAAATTAGATGTCAATGTCAAAATCTTGCATGATTTTAATGATGACTTTTGAAATGCCAAAATGAAATGACATAAAACTCTGCTTTTTATTTTCGCATCACTGTTGTCAATGATACGATAAAGCTTTGAATATAACTCGATTATTAGCGATTTAACACCGTCTCGGACATAGCGGGTGACTCGGCTGTCGCCTCGTCACCTAGCAATGTCCTCGACTATTATAAATCGCATAATAATCTCGTTATATTAATAGCTATAAATATGAATAATGTACGATGTAATTAAATTATGTCATTTATTAATTTTTTATTGCCTTCTGTGATATGAAAAAAATGTATATTCTCTGATTTTTTTGTAATTTTCATTGAAAACCATTCAAGATTTCGGAAAAATAAACAATCAAGTGATTTGTCAAAATTATGTTGAACGGAAAAATAGGATCTTTTTTTTAAATTATAGGAATTTTCGGTTTCTCTACAATATTTTTTCTTTAAAATGTATGTAATTCAATTATATTTTATTAAAAAAATGTTATGTGAGAAAAAATTAATTTGAAATTAAATAAAAAAAATGAGATTTTACTAAAGTATAAAAGAATTAAGGAATAATTATTCCTTCCTTTCTTCTTTGAATTTTATGCAGAGCACAGAAAAGGTAATGTAAAATGACATTAGAAAAAAGTAGAGGAAAATGTCTTGAAATGCAACTCCATTCTCCATAAAATCCATTATTTTTTATAAATATACTAAAAAAAATATTCCTCAACTTTTTTCAATAGCAATAATAATTTGGGTTGTCTTGGAATATTTTTCCAGTCTTGCAATGTTTCTTCTTTTTTGAAGTAGAATCAGTACTATACACATACTTTGGAGCCATATTCATTCCATTTCACTTTTTTTAGTTTTCATGTGACACCAACTTTTGTGGAATAAGTTTTTCCGAAATTAGCGGTAAAAGTTTTCCATTTTTGAGGCACTTTTTGACTTACACTGTACACTATTAAATTCTCCAGTATCTCTTTTGGAATGTCTCTTCCAGTCGCATGTTTGCGGTAAATGAAATGTTTCATAGGAAATCAGATCTATTTATCTATATAAAGATATTGGAATACACAAGATGGCTATTTGAAGTTATTTGGTTTAATAAATGGAGAATTTTTGTAGTATTGTGTTTCAGGGTGAATAGATGTAAATGTTTTATTTGGCCAAATAAAAGAACTAATTCATTGTTGTTGAATATGATTTTTGTGATTCCTTGGTAGCAATTTTTTGGCTTCACAGCCAGTATACATTTTAAATTAGATTATATCTGAAGTAATAACTCATTACTCACCCAACAACTTGAGCTAAACCGTCAACAGTAGCAACTTTACTGTGAAAGGTTGTTTCCAGTGCCAAGACATTTTCAATAACCTTATCAGGCCCGCAATTTCCATTGAGCAAAGTAGCAGTCAAACCAATAACTCTAGGTGGTTCAGATAGATTTTCAAAGGATTTCATGAGTTGTCGCATCGAATGGTCTTGGACAGCTCTGTGGCATTCATCGAAAATGAGCAAATTCACTTTGTTCAAATCTAAAACAGGGGAAAACCAATTTATTATACCAGGCGGACAAGTTTATGGAATTTTCCAAATAATAGTCATTTTATATCCTTTCCATTGAGTCAGAAATTTTCCTATTGTATAAAAAATAGAATAGATTAAGCTACTAACCTAATATTAAAAGCAGTTACACACATTACACCATCCTCTGGACATGTTTAAAACTACAGACAGGAGAAAGGACAAAGGATGGCCAGTTGATGTTTTATCAAATGACGGGTATGTTGAATAATCCCCTTTCGCTCCATGCAAAACACGGCGCGGACGGGACAGCAGACACGGCAGCAGTAGGAGGCGCCATTTTTGTTGGAAATGACATAAACAGTTAAAGTATAGTTAAAACGTTAACGGATGGTGAAGTAGGCAATAAATCATTGGTGATTTCTCCGTAACGTTAGTCTTTCTTATTCAGGAGCATGCGTATCTGGGTGTGCCTTAAGTGGAAAGGGCTTAGACATAGGTATAATAATAATCGTTTATTCAAATAGGCAACCTAATATACAAACATTCTACATGTTACACTTACAGTATAGAAATTACTGTGTAACATTATTAATTACAATCAATCACAGTACATTTTTTTATTATCATCTGTGACATTTCTATAAATTGGATTTTTACGATTCTTAATTAGTTTCACTAACAAAGGATTTCTTACAATAAATATCGCCTCCATAATATAATCAAAATTTGGATTTCTACTTTTTCATACATAGCTTGTTTTAATCTTTCGGATTAGTTGGTGTTTGAATTCATTGAGTGAGTGGGAATGTTTAATTTCGACAGAAAGATCATTGTACTCTAACAATCCTCTATGAAACAAAGAATTTGTAGTGCGAGCATAAGTTGTTCTTTGAACATAAAAATTATTGTTTCTTCTGGTGGGATAGTTATGTATTTGATTTTGGAATACAATGAATTGATCGAAATAGGGAGGGGCCTCACCAGATACAATCTTATAGATCATTAACAGACAGCCAATCCAAAGTTTGAAGCATTAATATAATTGGGGTATATCTACTGCATCTCAGAATAATACGCATTCCTCTATTTTGCAGTTTTTGCAAGGCTGCGATACTATTTCCATCAAGCAATGCAAGTACACTAGCACAGTAATCAAAATGCGGTTGTATTATAGTTTTATAAACAGTTAGGGTCGTTTGAGGAGTAAGGTTTCTGCTAATTTTTGTGAAGAAAAATAGTTTTTTCAATATTTTATTGTACATATATTGAGAATGTTTTTTTAGGCTAAGTGTATTATAAACAATAAATCCCAAGTATTTTATATCCTCGACAATTTCAATAGTTTCACCGTTAATATTAATTATAACATTTTTGTCAATCTGATTATATTTATGTGTTGTTCTGATCATGGCTTTGGTTTTATTAGCATTAAGTTTAAGTTTATTGATGTTAAGAAAGTGAGATATATGCATTAAAGTAAAATTAATTTTTTCAATTGCTCTATCCAGGCTAACGTTACTTGCAGTCATCACCATATTGTCGGCAAATAGATTAAGGAATTCACAATCTTGAATATAGTTCACATCATTTAGGTAAAAGATGAATAAAAGAGGACCTAGTACACTTCCCTGGGGTACGCCAGAGGTGACACTCCTATAACCAGAAAAAATATTATCGACCTTAGTACACTGCTCTCTATTCAATAGAAAACTATTAAACCAAGCTAGTACAGTGCCTGTTATGCCGTAATATTGAAGTTTTGTTAGTAGAAGAGTGAGGTCAATAGTCTCAAAAGCTTTTTTAAAGTCTAGGAAGACTGCAACAATAATTTATTATTATCAATTCCCAATTTCCAGATAGACAATGTCAACTGTAAAGCAATTTCGCAGGAGTGCTTCGATCTTAATCCGGATTGATAATCCATTAATATTTTATTGTTTTCGATATAACTTGATATTTGGTTATAAGCAGCTAATTCTAATATGTTTTTCAGAGGTGGTAAAGTATTGATAGGGCGGAAGTTCATGGCTTCATTAGAATTGATGATCTTTGGTACTGGTACAACAGTACTTACTTTAAGTTTATGTGGGAAATGACCAGTTACTAGAGACGTGTTAACAAAATTTAATATTAGATGACCTATCACTTTCGAAATACGTTTGATAACTTTATTATTAATTACATCCGAATTACACCTATTATCCAGATTGTTACTTATAGTTTTCAATTCAAATAAGGTTAAAGGTAGAAATTCAGACATACTGGATGCAATTACAGGAAGTCCTATATCAGACCAGGTAGCAGTTTGTGGAATAGTGTCTTTAATTTCAGCAATACTATCTATAAAGAAAGAATTGAACATCTCAGCTTTTTCTTTACTAGAATTAACTGTAATATTCATTTGTTGGAAGTTGAATATAATTTCGTTTGGGATAGGATTATTATTAGGTTTGATAATAGTTTTTAGTGTTTTCCACATCTTTTTAGAATCATGAGAACAGTTATCAATTTTGTTTTCATAGTACTCAGACTTGTTCTTTTTTAGTAAATTAACAACTTCATTTCTATAAATATGTCAGGTCTCACCAATGATGTATTGCCTACTTCGCTATCCGTTAACGTAATGTGGAATTGGGTTTTCTTATATTTGGTGTTTGTTTTTACAGGTTAGGTTATAAGGTACAAAGTATTTATGTGTACTGAATTATGGAGAAATGGAAATTGTGGTTATACTAAAAAATTATTATTAAGCGTTTTATTTGTACTTAATCCAGTAGTATAGTAATTGCATTGGTAACCATTGCATTATTGTAGCTTCCTCATATTAATTATGGCATAGGTATGTGGGAGTGGAATTCTCACAGTAGTATATGGGCTTGGTGATGAGATTTTTTAGCTACCTTATAAAACTTCATCTGCTTTCAACAAAGCCTTTGACATCAGCAGTAGAACCTGATCAGAGTAGTGTTTTTTTTGGGTGTGATGTGTAAAATTTAATTTAAATCAGAGGTCAATACAGATATTCTCACAAATTCCTAAACCTACCGGTATTTTTAAGTTTATTCAAAGAATCATTTATGATTTTTCCTACAAGATATAATGTTTGCTGGTATACTAATGTGTATTTCATTTCAATAGATGTGTGGTGAAACACCCCCACCCCCTCGGAACAATGTTTGTTATCTTAGGGGATTCCGGATTCCTCCTAGCGTACTCATCCACCTGACCGTCTGATCAGGGGCAATCCTTGGCACCGAAAGCCGCATAATTAGTTGCATACTTTCCAGTTCTCGTCCTCGATTTAAATCGCAGCGTTCCAACCCGTTTTTTTTTAGTCTATTTGAAATTTGAACGGACAAAAAAGAAACTATTGCCGGGCAGAGATAAGCACGGAGTTTTTTTTTGTCTTGATTTCGGCCGGTTACTTCGGGAGGAAATGGTTTCTTCCAAATAAAACAATAATCTGTGTCAATTGTTTATTAATTTGAATCTTTTGGTTTTATGCAATTATCAATAATATTGTAGAATATTTTGTTGTTGGTCATTTATAGATATGTTTCCTATTATATAAATCTTGGTTTGTGTTTGCTTCCTGGGTGTTTGTTGTATATTTATCTAGAGCATTTTCATAGACGTCGCAATAAAACACCTTTGCCTGGAAGTATTGGGTATTATTTCAGTTCAGTTTATAAGAACCCAAGTCCAAAAGCACCCTGAGACACCCGTTTTGGCACAGATGACAATACAGAGATAAAGAAAATAACTTGAAGGATGTGAGGTGTTTTCAGATATACAGTCGTCTGACTTGGACAATAACCAAATATGTCAAATGTTGAAAAGGGAAACATTCTCAATTGAATATTGATAGAAAGATTTTTCTGTGAATTGAAAAATTCACGATTAAAATGAAGTTATTTTTTGTGAATGTCTAACAGAAAACAACTACTTCCCCGGCTAAAGCCACGCTGGACATTGAACTACATCTGATAGATATTCTGAAAAGGCCCTAACTCAAAAGAAAAATCTGAAATTGAAAATTTGCATTTTCATTCAGATAGTTATTTGATTTTCTATTCCAGTCTTAATTAAGAACTCATAAAGATGAATGAGGCAAAGAAGAATGTTTTCCAAAAGAGAGTACTCACCAGAAATCATGTTACGAATGATGGGGGGGGGGGCACGGGCCCCCCCCAAACTTCGAAAAGCTAACTGATATTTTGACTAAAATCAAAATTCTTATCTCTCGCAGATCACTATTCTCTCACAGTCTGGATAACCCAATTGAAAATAAATGTGCCATGAAAGCTTCAAAGGCATGATTCTGTCATGATTATGGTGCAATTGTTGAAACCCGCGCATGAAGCACTTCAGGAAATATCTTTGTGGAAAGATAAAGATTCCAGTTCAGGTGCGTTTGTTTTGCTAAGTGCTCTGGCCCAGTCACAGTTCATCATTTCATTGTTCTCAGCAGAGAAGCTTCTCGGATACGGTTTTCCTTTAGCTAAAATCCTTCAACTTGAGAACTCAGATCTTGCGTTTGCGATGGATGGAGCCGAAGAAACAATCTCCACTATCAAATACGTGCGAGAAAATGCCATTTTCGATGAAGCCAAACAGATCGCTGATATGTTTGACATTGAAATCAAAATCCCAAGATTGGCCTCAAAGCAAACAAATCGAGCTAACGTACCCGCTGAAAGTGCTATGGATCATTATCGAAAATCAGTTTTCATACCATGGGTTGATTCATTTTTATCTGGTTTGGAAGATCGATTCGCCAAACATAAGTCAATTCTTAAAAAATTCATGGTATTACTACCAACAGAAAATTTCCCATCTGCATAAAAAAATGAGGACTTTTTGGGCCTTGCTGCGTTTTATAGTCATGATATCCAGGATTTCAGAAGGAGTATTTTGGAGGCAGAACTGTGTCGGTGGTACCAAAAATTCAGCAAAACAAGTCATCTACAAAAACAAAAAAATGCACTTGATGCATTGAATCTATGTAATCCAGATATATATCCTAATGTTTTCATAATACTTAAAATATTCGCGACTCTGCCGATATCGACTAGTTCACCGGAAAGGTCATTCTCAACATTACGTCGACTGAAGTCCTATTTAAGAAATACAACCAGTGAAAATAGGCTAAATGGACTGGCACATTTGAATATTCATAGGGAAATCCACGTTGACTCGAAGGATGTGATGGCAGTTCTAAAAGATAATGGACCAAGAAGGCTTGATTTTCTTTTATGAATATTGAAATATATTTTTATATTTGACTCATTTTTACTCATCTCTCGTCCATCATCCTTTCCTGTCATTAAAATGCGTTTTCCATTGTTGAAAAAAAAATCCATCGTCAAGACACTTCAAGTTTGCTATTGTTATAGCATTCTATCGTAATTCCAAAGTTCCCATGACCTTGACCTTAAAAAAACGCCTGCGGTGCTAATTTTCGCATGCAGGCAGCTATGTGTGCCCCCCCATAAGATCATTCTGGGTGCGCCCTTGGTTTAGGAGCTTAGTTACTGAGACTAGGAAGGTTTATTTTATTTTTTACTTTTCAGTTCCGTATTTCGTCGGTTTAATTTTTTGTTAAAAAGTTTTTATTTTGTCGAAATTCATAAATTCAAGATGGCGGCCCCAAGATGGAGGACGAGTATTGTGATTATGGTCCGATTCGATTCAAAATTAGTTTGCAGCGATTCTCGCGGTCGGAAATTTTGAATTTTTTGTCAAAATTTATAAATTTAAGATGGCGGCCCCAAGATGGAAGACGAGGACGAGTTTTCTGATTATGGTCATATTTTATACAAAATTGGTATGTGGGGGTTTTCAGGTTCGGAGATTATGAATTTTTTATAAAAATTTATTAATGCAAGTTGGCGACTTCAGGATGACGGACGAGTTGTGTGATTATGGTCAGATACTAATAACAATTGGTGAAAGGGAGTTTTGGGGTCGGAGATCATGATTTCTTTCAACTCAAAACTTACAGGGAAGAGACCTTGTAATAACGATGCTTTATTAGAAATTAACAGATTAAGGCGAACTAACTAAAAAGCAAAATATAAAATAACTAATAAAAAACCTTTTTGAAGACAAGCTTTCATTCAAGCTGTGTACTAAAACGTATAAAATAAGTTTAAGTCATAGCTGACAATGATACAATTATTTTTTGTAGAATTATTTGGTTTCAAAAAGCTTGTCGCGTGAATTGTAATAAAATTAATACTTCGACAAATTGTTACTTACCAACCAATCATTATCCGTTGAAATTAATTGGTACCTACTGTTATGAATACTTTGTAAAAATTAAATACTTTGACAAATTTTTACTTACCAACCAATCACTGCCCAATCAAATTAATTGGTTCCAACTTTTATAATCACTTCGCGTGATAAGCTTTTTGAAACCATATAATTCAACAAAAAATAATTAAATCATTGTGAGCGACGACTTAAACTTATTTTATATGTTTTAGTACACGGCTTAAATGAAAGCTTGTCTTTAAAAAGGTTTTTTATTAGTTATTTTATTATTATAATCATAGTATATGTAGGCGGAATAACAAATGTCATACCAATAAGTAGAGTCCAAGGTTGTTGAAAAAATGAAAAAAAAAAAGGAAGAAAATATAGAGAAAACCGGTGCAAGATAAACGTGCTCAACATTTTTTGTATTTTTAAGCAGTATGCCACTTCATTTTTATGGTATATGTAGGTGGAATAACAGATGATGATTGATGAGGTCTAAGGTTTATAAAAATAGAGAGAAAAAAGGGAATTTATGAAATAGAGTTTATTGGAAATTAACCATATAATTATGGAGTATTTTTTTCCATCATTGGACAATATCTATTTCGAAGTTTGACTTTTCGTCGTTATCATTCTCCTCTTCTCGTGCATCCATCTCTGTGAAACATGCACGCACGCTACAATAGTTGCCAGAATACTGGCTCTCTGATAAAGCATCTGCCTTGAATGTATTTTGACTCGTCAATGTCAGAAAATCCAAATAGTAAGAAAGTTTTATTACATTTTTCAATATGATAAACCCGCCCAACTTGTATGCCATTTTTATTTCAACAAATTAAATTACTAATTATATTATAAACCAAGAGGCATACTGATTAAAAACACGGATGTTTTTTTTTCTAATTTTGCAACTTTTTTTAATTTTTTATATGGAAAAACTCGCACAACTTGTATGCCGTTTTTTATTTCACCTACATATACCATGGTTATAATGAAAACAGCAAACCATACTGCTTAAAAACATGGAAATTTTTTAATCTATTTTGCAACTTAATTTTGATTTTTTAATATGATGAAACCGCACAACTCATATGCCATATTAACAATTCAGGAGACAAACTTATATCACAACAAATTTTGTGCTGATTAAAATCACGGAATGTTATTCCATAACTGTTCAAAATGTTTGCAATATAGTAGCAGCAGGCAGTTTTATAACAAGAACTTGTATACTTATCAATCGCAGCCTGTTTAAAAACGTGACCATACCAGCCCTTCGGGCCCACCCTAGCGGTATGCCAATGATTTTCCGAAGAATGTTTTTTTTTATTTCATTTCAAAACACATGGCAGCATTAAAATCGTACCAAAACAGATAATTTTCGAACAAATGACGAATAATTTTTTAATATGAATTATTATCATGTGAATATACGGAAATTTTAAAATGGTCTATTTCTAATTGTACAAAAATATACCGGATTCAATTTTCTCGGATTTTTGTGAACATATAAGTATATTACATAGCCAGAGCTGACAGTTATATACTTTTAAAATGTAACTATATAGTTAGAAGTTACTTTGTGAAAATTATCTAAGTTACTTTAAAAAAACTAATACTTTTCTTTAAAAAGTATTTAAATTCCTGTCGTAACTTGGTTACCTTTAAAAAGTAACTACAGTTAATAAGTTACTTCTTATTTAAATTGAACCAAAAAGGTCCAGAATAAAAAAAAAAGGATTTTCTTTGCTTTGCCAAATAGTGTTATTATTGCTGATGAGAATGATTAGCTTAATATATATTTATAGAATATTTCTTTTCTTTATATTTATAATATGTAGAAAAGGGAAACATTCTCAATTGAAGACCCCCCAATAGCTTATCTTGAACTATAGACAATAGTGAACTACAGTGCATCTTTGAGTCACATATGATTCTGATTTTATGAACACCCATTCATATTTTCAAAAAATCTATATACTATGTAACCTTGTTGTTATGGTGTTTTTGGTAAAGTTAGTCATGTCTCTGAAATTATTACTCACTGTTTCGGAATTCAAACTTTATTGGAAATTTTCTTGAAATGTAGGAGTTTCCATGTGCAAAAGGCTGTGGTGGGATTTATCATTTTTATTACATGTTTTTATCTTCTTACACATGAACATCTGATGTTTTGGAATCAGACAGCCGAAACCTTAATTTTTTCTGACCCATTCCCACCTTTTGTTACATGTCAACTTTCGGGTATTACCGAATAGCTGTTGATGATTTGATCGATTTCGCAAGTAAAATTCAGCAACACTTGTATCTAATCTCTCGCTTTTCCACGCAAACATTTCTGAATTCTATTGATGTTTTCGGTATCAGAAAAAGCACACACTTTTGTCGAATCTCTGAATTGAGATATAAAGTGCAACCAATCCTTCAGATCTCCAGAAAAAATTGGTAGATCTCTGCTTACCAATTGACGAGCCATGAAATGATTAATATCTTGTTGAGAGAAAAACATTGAGCAGATACGCTAAGAGATGTCAACAAAGTGGTAGACTTTATGCCTTGAATCAGTCCCAAACATTTTTAGCAGCTGCACGTTGTAAAATATTTTTTATTAAAATCTCGCCTAAAAAAAGAGACAAAATAATTGAAGTTCCCAAAATTATCTATTGATTTGTGTTTCAAAAAACACAAAAGGCCGCAAATTGCCACTGTCACTTCGAACAAAATGCAGCAAGATTGCTAATAGCTTTGAGATATATGATAGCGATACAAATAAGAATAAGGCTTGAAGCAATTATGTACTATTATTCACAGACACATAATAAAAACATCAAAACTTTTTGACTTTAAAGACATCAACTGATCTGAGAAACATAAAACATTTACATAAATTGATAGAAGATCATTGGGCTACTGAAATATCATTTAGCTTTGAAAGACATGACTGAGAAATAGTGGGAAAAAACTACAAATAATAGCAATTACTTCAACACGTTCATCGTTGAACCTAAAATAATGATCAAATGGAACAGTATGTATCCAGTGTTCTATTTCCATATGTTTTACTTTCCTTTATGTAGATGTGACTTCAGATATATTTTCTTTTCCATTTGCCAAATCCTCCAGTGCTAAACTCTCAACGCCTGTCCGAATGTCATCCAATTTAGCCAATCTAGTAAGTTCTAACTCTTTATGAATCAAATTTCTTTCAATTTCCAACTCCTTTGCGATTTCTGCCAGTTTTCTGTGTGCTTCCAATTCAGCCTGAATATTCCGTCTCTTCAGTGAACCTGCTGAAGTTTTCTTGGTTCCCTTTAATCTTGATTGATTGTTTTTCATAGCTTCCATCTTCATTTGCTATTTTTCGTTGTTTTTTTTATGTTTCATTGACCTCTACATCTTCATTACCAAATCTACCAAATTCTCTTGGGTCCCTGACTTCTCAGCTCTCCAGTGGACATTATAAACCCTTTGGGCTGTTTGTTTTGCTCGAAGGACCAATGATGTTGACACCAGTGTGTCGATGTATTGTCTTCATACTGATTTTCTCAATATAAACCTTTTTTAAACTTGTAGCATGACGCAATTTAATTGTTAGACATATTTTATTTCAGTTATCAATCGCAATTCAGTAAGCCTGACCACACATTTAAAATCCCAATATATTAATACATTCAAAAATAAAAAACAACAAGAACAACAAGATGATGATTTTATTTATGTTGTGACTCGCTTCGGCCAGAGTTCTCCGGATCTTTGGCTGGTGACTACTCCGTACTGATGAGGGCCAAAAAGCCTGAAACCGGTATGCAGATTGTTAGGCGGACACGACATAAATTTAAACATAGTCACCACGTTTGTCATCATCTTGAAGGACACCCCTACGTTCATACTCAACTACGAGGACAGGATCGTCTAAAAAGTCAAGAGGAAACTATTTCAGATGTGGTAGGAGCGGACATTTCCAGAGATTCCAGGGTGAGGTTGCCACCAAGTTCGTCATCACCTTGGAGGACATTCCTACGTGCCTACTCACCGACAAGGAACGGATCATCTGGAGAGTTTCCAGGCAGATACCAAGAAACTGGATTAGCCTATACATCGGGCAGCATGCTGACTAGTAAAAACGAAGCTTCCAGGGCCATCCAAGTTAACAGGATCAGAAGAATTGCCATATGTCCATGGGAGAGAAGATAAACCAGTACCATTTCAATACCGAACATCTCCTAGAATGACCAAATAGTAACACAGATGGTTTACCTAGAATAGCAACGATGATCTACTATTTCTGCACAAATCTCGAACATTCCTGTGTATCTTGTTCAATCATGCCCTCAAATTTATCCGACCATGAGGCTGTATATAGTAAAACAAAACTCAATTTGCAGAAATAAAAAAAAAAACTCATTTTGGTAGAATTTACTCTCAGATCAATAAAAAACATAGATGGGCCTGATGCTACGTAAACAGCATATGCGTTGATGCAAAGATAAGTGTATTTATATTTACCATCTACTGTTTACAAATACCGAATCCTTGTTGTCAGATGGACATCATTTATAGAATGTACATGAGTTTATATGTAGTCATTCACATTATATATTATTAGATTTATTCATCTAAATTTTATATAATGCGGTAAGGTCAATCAACTCTGAACAAGGTTTAAAAATATTTTTTCTAGGTAGAAGAAATACAATTTTCAACAGTTAAATCATAAGACACTCCGAAATTTTTAGGAAGCCTCGATAAATTGAACGATTCTTGGCAACCCTGTTTTCTTCTCCATCGGCCATTTGCTTTGACGTATTTGACGTGAAGTAATATTCCGATAGTTCCAGTGTGTTTATGTGACAAAGTGCTTTTTCATTTTCATTAAACAATATTGCCTTGGTTTTACTGACATTTAAAATACTCTCTATACTTGTGAAGTGTTTCAGTGGTGCAAAATGTCGAAATACTGCTTTGTTTGCAAAACAAATGATAGTCAACAAACCTTCCACAGGTAAGCTACCAGTGGCGCTGAATACGAACGAATTTTTCAATTAGAATTTAATTTGGTTATGGAGTTTTTACCAATATATTGTTTTCCTTGGGGTAGAGTACTAAATACTGATAATTTATTCACAGATTCCCCACTGATGAGGAAAAACTACAAGTATGGTGTGATGCTCTTGAATTAGATCCACTGAGCCTAAAAAAATATTCTTTTATCTGTTCTGCTCATTTTTCCAAAGATCAGATTATTAAAAAGCCGCAAGGGAGAACATGTTTGAGACCTGATGCCATTCCTGATGTACAAACAGTGAAAAGGTATGTGTTAGTAGGGAGTCATAAGTACAGTTGTATTTATTATTTACAGCCCAATGTTGAGTTCGGCAAAATATTTATGATTGAAGTTCAAGAGATAACAAAGAAATCAGGAGAATTCTACTAATTATATTTGGAATTTGTTCCTATAAAGGTTTTTTGCAATTATTATTCCGGGGTTGGGTGATTTTGGACCAACAACCAGGATTTAAGGATATTGTGAATAAGATATGAATATTTTGCCCACCTCATTGGTTTAACATGAAATAGGAGTAGGTATAATAATCCACTGCTATATATGTTGGTATCAGTAAAATTTTTTTTTTTTCTAATCCAGATTAAATGTTTTTTTAAGGGTTATTATTTTATCACAAAGATTAACATTGAAAACAAAACTGTACAACTGAATACTGTTAGTCGCCTATTCTTCTAGGCAATTGTGCCACATCCCTTGAGAGACACAATCACCTTCAATATCCATTTCAGCCAATTTTACTGAATATTTGAAGAAATGAAAGTTAAAAATTGAAATGGCAGTTTATTCTATCATTCATTTGTTTCTACTTCATAGATATGCCTACGTCTGGGTATGGCTTCATGATATTACGAACGAACTGAATAAACATTAATCATATTTTTGTTTTTTTAATAGTAGTATTGCGAATAGTGGAAAAATTATATATAACCATGGTTGAGAAGACTATTATAGCCCAGACACCTTGGCATTTGGGCTATTATCATCAAAATCCATAATATAGGAGATAAAAAATTAAAAAAAGTTTGTTAATTTGCTGTTTATGGTTTTCATACCCGAAATCAACCAAAAAGTTTTTCATTCATTACATATTTTACTGGTAATTATGTATATTTCCATTTATAGATTTCAATAATGAATTTTTTTTCAGCATTGACCACGAGACTCAAGAAATTGAGATTTTAATGGATTGTACACCACAAAATTCGCCCAACCGTAATCTTGTACTCAGTGAGATGAGGTAATATCACAAAGAATTTTCAACTATCCACATTATAAAATTAAATAGAAAAAAAATTATTGTATGTAATATAAAGAAATATATTGACACATATTTTATGTTTCAGGTCTTCTGCATCATCAACTCCCAGATCCTCAGAAGTTATGACCATAGATACTTCTAAAAAGAGGTATATAATTTCCTAGCCAAGTTGAAAAGGGAAACATTCTCAATTGAATATTGATAGAAAGATTTTTCTGTGAATTGAAAAATCCACGATTAAAATGAAGTTATCTTGACGATGGAAGATAGTGACTAAAGTTTATCTTTCAGTCGCAGATGATTCCACATCTGATTTTATGAACATCCTGTTTATATTTTCAACAAATCTTCCTAGCCAAATACTGACATCTGAAATAATGTATTTTTTTCAGATCTCCGTCATCATCAACTTCATCTGCCCCTGAAAAGGTTGATGCCATGAGAAACTTGGATGCTGATTTGTTTAAAATGAGGTAAAATTCAATGATAACCAATTTGAATTCAAACTATGTAATTTAAAAACAGCTGTGGGTCATCCCAGAACTTTACAACCGGCTCGGGCCCGGGAGAATGACGTTGATTTGATTTTTAGGGCTGTACAAAGTCAATTTGATTGGTAAATTCAACAGTCAATTTACCGGTCAATTGACCAAGTGAAATATTTGACACGAGTCAATTGAGCGGTCCTTCACCAAACGCGGGTCGTCAAAGTCCTGGTGAGTGGCCGTCTCGGACGGTAAGGCCCTGGAGAAAAACATTCGTAGTGCAACTGGGAAACGGTGGAAAGTTCCAACTGCAGACTTCATTTGATTTTTTGTTGTGTTGCTCCCTGCCGAATTTAGTTCTAATCCATCGAATAAATTTTGAATAATCCATCGAAAAGTTTTGAACTTTGCCATTTTTTTATTTTGGGAAGTTCTGGATACAGTTTTTCAGGGGCTTTCAAATGACATATCGCAAGTTAAGTTCTGTGCGCTAAGTTTCTGTCAATTTTCAAATGTGATACTTCCGTTTGACAGATGACAGCCAAAAACTAATGGTTGCATTTGGTACAGGAACTGTATCTTCATACGAAATCTCGGCTCGATTGGTCAAATGGCTCGGCAGTTATCATGGCAGATAACAGATAGATAGACTCCACTCTGGAAATGGTCTCAATCATCTCGGGGAAACTCAAAACGGATATCTCGATTTTTACTTGACCGGCCTCCCCACTGGTCAAGTAATGTAATTGTGCGAAAAAAAAAACAAGATCAACGGAAATATCCATTTTGAGGTCCCCCGAGACGATTGAGACCATTTCCAGAATGAAGTCTGCCTGTCTGTCCGCAATCTTCTATGATAACTACCGAACTGTTTGACCAGTCCAGCTGAAATTTGGTATGAAGATACAGTTCATGCCCCGAATGCGACCATTAGTTTTTGGTTGTCATCTGTCAAACGGAAGTGTCACTATTGAAAAATGACAGAAACTATAGCTCACCGAACTTGACTTCCAATAAGTCATTTGAAAGCCCTTGAAAAACTGTATTCAGAACAGAGTAATATATAGAGTTCATCACCGTTGTTACGGACAGACTGGATGTTAAGGGAGAGAATGGATATCAAATTGTCGATGGAGGCCTGGCTTTTAGTAAAAAATTGGCACTTTCACTATCTTCATCACTAATGACATCTCCTCTAACATTACTGTTATCCTCTTGATTCGTCATATCAAATTTCCCATCATTGCTGCTGTTTGTCCTTTCTTCATCAGCCCTTCCTGAACTCTGAATTATCATCGAGTGTGATCACTGCCATTTCTAGAGTCTCAAAAACGAATATTTTCCGACCCCTACCACTTTCTAGTACATATAGGTAGGAGAAAATATGGATTTACCAAAATAATTTCACTCTATTCCTTCTAACTGATCAAAGTCGCTTTGCAATCAAAGGCAAAGTTCATGCAAAGCATTTCTCATAGTGATTCAATCCTTTAAAATGTCGAGGGTGTTATCCCATAATGCAGATCTCTTTTGTACTAATGAAATAAAACTTTAATCATCTATGTTACTCATGTTCACGAAACTGTTTACGAATATATTGATAAACTGTGAATACGAATGCTCAAATCACAGTGAGCGAATAATTTAGACAATAGAAAAACTGCTGGGTGTGTAAACGTGCATTTGGTAACGTAGGCCACTAGTTCAATGCGACAGTAAAACTTGACCGATCGTTTTTTATTTATTTCGGTGGGCTACTGTTGAAATGGCGGCGACGGTAAATTCTCCGATCGGATAAATCCGCCATGTGTGTAACCGACCATACAGTACACCAATAAACTCATTAGAGCCAAAGTGTACTTATTTATATCCACTGCTATATATAATTTCCTACATGTTCTCTTCTGCAACCGAATTTTCTTTAGTCTTTATACTTATGTTTCCTTCTAGGTATCTACTATCTACTATATATAAATATATGTATATACGTATGTGTATATTACAAATTGTCCTGTAAATGGTTTCTACTGTTGGACAATAAAGCTATTATTATTATTATTGGTTATCGCTCGCCGACCCGGAGACCTAATGGCGGATTTTCCGACAGTTTCTCTAGACTAGAGGGTCAGCAACGAGAATTTTCTGATATTAATGATCTCTATATAATGCAATGCAAGCGAGCGAGTACAGTTCAGATCATTCATTCAAGGTGTATTCAGAAACGTGTCTTGAGCGAAATAATTAGTGCAGTGAGTGTTATTTTTTGGACAATGAATTTGTATTGATTAATTGTCAGAGTGAATAATTGTGTTGATTTTGTGGAAGAATGTAAATAAACCGACAAATATTAGTTGAGCAACTTAATAAGCCTCAAACCCCAGATTCGTAACAATAACATAATCATATATGAGATACTTGCAAATTAACTAACAACAAATAGTATCTGAAATAATTACTTTTGTTAAATATTCAAATGTAAAATCAATAAAGTCAAGTTAAATTTTCAGAAAATAATTATCAATTAGAATTAATGTATAAGTAAAGACTCAGTCCTGAGCTAAGAGAATAATTTGTTTTCTGAAAACCAATAGGTTAATACAAAAGAAGATTATCTGACCCTGCATTTCATTAGATAATTGATGAGGTAGGAGGTAGGAGATTGATTTAAGGATAGAGCTATTTCCTGATAAATTTGCCGTAACCTCATCAAGGCATTTAAATTCATTTCTTAACTTTATGAATATAGCATTAGAGACAATAAATTTGAATGATTCAGCTCATACAACGGGTCCCAAGCATATGGTAATAGAACACAAAAATGACAAGGCACACTGTGATGAGTGTATGAACACTCATCCCACAGACTACCCAGTAAACACAAATCATCGGTTGAATGTCGGGATTATATCGGCATCGTCGGTCTTATGTCGGCATCGGCCACACACAAGCGGGCCAGAGTCCTTATTTATGCATTAGGAGGTTGGTGGATTTGTCATGTAGATTCGATGCTGGGCCTACTCATGTATCTATGCAATCACTGACGCTCGGCGGCCGTGCTACGATAATGAAACTATTCAGATAGCAGTTTTCGACGACTTTGAAACTCCATTAACTTTTACATTTCCGGGGCTACCCTGAATATAAGCGACAAGCCGACGGCCACCGATTCTTATCGATCGTACAAACAGTTATGGATATTGTGTGTTGTCGCTGTGTGGTCCTGTCCTATGATGGTTTGTGTTTGTGGTTATGTTATGTTGTATAAAAAAATGGTTCATGGTCTATTTATTCATCTTCTTTTCTTACGTGTGTGTCAACATTGAACTGGATGGTTCACTTACGTTTTGCTAATTATGATAATAATTTACTCATAAGTAGAAAATCATGTTTTGTTTATTGAGCTTCGTAGTCATACCAAAACACATTATAAATATCTAATGGTGAATTGATATATTTTTCATATACCTTTCTTAGTAAACGCCAACTGGGTAGACGTACTGATGAGAAGGTTAATAGTATTTTAGAATCTACTGATGAGTCAATGCCGGAATTCCCAGATGTTCGAGATCAGGGTTGTAGTTCTCATCATCTGAATGGATATTTGATGCCAGATGTTCAGGGAGGTTCTGGTTGTCAAATTGAAAATAAACCTATTTATGAATTGAGTATGGTGGGTTCATGTTATCAAAATGTAGAAACTTGGGAGTGTGAAGGTGATGTAAAAACAATAGGAAATCATCAAATAGGGTTTCCAATTCTGATGATAGTGACAATAGTAAATCAGACTCTTATATTGAGGAGGATATAACTTAGTTGAAAGTTCATGGAAAAATAATGTATTTAGTTAATGTTATTTATTCATAGATTATTTTATTATATGTTGTTTATTTCGTCTATGTCTTTCTTATTATAAGTAACTTTCAATGAAATATAATTAACTGATACATAATACAGATTGATTGGGTTTTACACCAAATAAAATTTCTCAATATTTTTGTAGAATAATATTGCGTAATATATGCCCTGTTGGTTCGATTTTCTAACTCGAATTGGTCAGTTATTGAATGAAAATTGGGTTTAATTTTAAATTACTGCAATTTGTAAATCGCGACAAAAATTGGTTTCAATTCGAATTACTGCAATTTGAAAATCGCGCCAACCAATTTCATATATTTGAACCAATAATGGATCCATTAGAATCCATTCTAACATCAGCGAAAAGGTGCCTGGCCGACGTCGGAAAGTACCGGAAAACAGATTCTTAAATTGTCGGCAAACACGAGGAAACGCGTTGGTCTATCTGCGGAAAAAGATATCGCGGTAAACTGTCGGCCAGGCGGTCATGTAACGGAATGCAGCAGTGTTTCGGTGTCGGCCCGACCATTTGTGTTTACTGGGTATTACCGACTATCAATTGTTTCACATACTATGTTTGTATTGTTTTCTATGTCTTTCTGAGAACCTCTCTGTCTTATGTTTTCTATAATTCTGCACTGAACAGAAAAGAAATAAAACAGTTCTTATTGAATCGTCTTTGATTTGACCTTAATCTTTATACACACTGAGGTTCCTTGAAGATATCCAGGGAAGTGCCGCCCGCTATTGAGCATACTAGATTCAATTTTCTATATTTGCTGAAAGATATCCCTAATATAATACCATAAAGAATATCATAAATTATGCTGACACAAACTAATTAATCAATGAAAAAAATGTCAGACTTAATTTGACAAGATCAGCTAGAATTCTGACAGAACAGTTGCCATTTTGAAATTGACTTGTTTTGTGTTTTCAGTATGCTCGATCCTGAATTTTTATCGTTAAACCTCCACTGTTTAGGAACAAGAGGACCTGTGATCGAATGTATCTTATCCTAGACCAAAAACAGGCAATTCATTGTTAATGTGGAAAAAGTTATTATTGATGTTCACCTCTGAAGTATTCTAGGGCTACTATTATTTCTTCTATACATGAATGACCTTCCCTCCCACATATCGGAGGGAAAACTGGTCATGTTGATACAACCGTCCTTGTGTCTGCAAAAACAGCAGATGAACTCAATACAAAAGCAAATATGGTTTTAGATGTGTAACGAATTTTTCGTTACGTCCTTACACATAACCAATTTCTCATAACTATTCCGGTTATCTTACGGTGGAACGGGTCATTAGTCACGGCTGATCGTGGACTATGGGACAGCGCCCTCATCATGAGTTCGTATTCTGTCAAGTTGGACGAGTTTTGTTATCGTGACAGTTGTATTCATGTCGTCAAGCTGTGTTTTTTCCAAGTGTTTTTCAATAGAGAAAAACCAAGAACAGTTTGTGAAAAAACAGGTGAACTGTGATTTCGTCGAACCGAAAGGATAATCGTTCTCTTTCTTGATTGGAACGTCGAGATAGGCAGGTCGACTGAGGGAATTGATTTTGGTGAGATCTATAAATTAAATAAGTTTCACTGCTGGAGTTTAGTTGAGTAATATTATTCTCTTTATCTTTCCATTAATGTTGTAGCTGATTAGCATTTTCTTCTTTTCCTTATGCTTGTAATATTAGAATTCTTGGATATACCGCATGGTAATTTTTGAAGGTTAAATATAGATATTTCGGTCATTTTGACAAAGCATTCATAGTACATATTGTGGCTAACGTAACATCTGTTCCGAATATTGGGAACTGATTTTTTTCATTGGAAATCAGTTCTACGCTTTTGCATTTTTTTAGGTACCAGTTAATTGGTAATTTGAATGGACTAGAGCTTACTCCCTCATACTACCAGTGGATTGTTCCAAGGATTCTGATTGAAGCGAAGGCGTATTGGATTGTTCTGGGACAGTGACTAATAGGACGGCTCTCTGGTAAGCAATTTTCTTTATTTCATAACTAAATGTTTATGAGAGTAATTTTCTTTTCTCTTGAGAAAGAATTGCTTACAGAGAGAGTTGTACCTCTGGCCTAATGGTCTCAGAACACTCGATTCAATATATGCCTCGAGCGTAAAGTTGATTTCCGTTTAATAAATTTCTTATATCTATTACTCCATTCAATTCCCAGTGTAGCTTGTTTGATTTTTTGATCGTTGCAGAGTCAATTCACTTCAGTTACTACCTTGTCGCCAAGAGCAGGAGATTCACAAATTTTTGAGAATCGTAATCTTTAAAAATTCTTCAATTAAAAGAATTATTTAACATTATCTTTTTCTAAGAGAGTTGTGCCCGCTGAAAGACGTGAGGTCTCCCTCTTCAGTTAATCTTTAAAAATTCTTCAATTAAAAGAATTATTTAACATTATCTTTTTCTAAGAGAGTTGTGCCCACTGAAAGACGTGTGGTCTCCCTCTTCAGTTTATCTTTGGAAATTCTCAATAAAAGAATTTTTTCACTTTATCTTTATCTAAGAGAGTCGTGCTCACTGAAAGACGTGTGTCTCCCTCTTCAGTTTATCTTTGGAAATTCTCAATAAAAGAATTTTTTCACTTTATCTTTATCTAAGAGAGTCGTGCTCACTGAAAGACGTGTGTCTCTCTCTTCTTATCTTGGCTGAAGAGTATACTTTTACTCTGACTATTATTTTGGTTCAGAAACCCTATATTTTTTGTAGCTTACTAGAGTATTTTGGTTATAACGCTATATTTTCCTTTGGCATTTGCTTTCAAATAATATATTTTTGTACTGGCAACTTTTAAATATTTTGCTTTAAAATAATAGATTTTTTCTCTGGCAATTTTATAGTATTTTGCTTTAAAATACTATATTTTTTCTCTGGTAAAATTTCAAGGAAATTTATATATTTCTTTTGAAATACCTTTCCTCATTGAATTTTTTTACCCTTCTGGTACATAGAATCACCTTATCAAAACTTACCTGTTTCAAAATTTAACTGAATTTGAACACCACGTTTTGGGTGAGGTTTGTTTTGTTTGGTTTCAAATTTTGTTCATTTTTAATATTTTTTTAAATTATTAAAATTAACTTATAAATTTAACTCCAGAATAGCAGATTAAATTGCTATTTATTATCTTTGTTCTTTCACTGTAACCTTCTCGTCTTTTATATAGATTGAGATTTTTATTGTATGCTATCATTTGCATCTATCTTTTGACTCTCGATTAAAATTTGAAACATAAAACTTGAGGTTCAAAGGATATCCTTCGTTCTCCCCTTTTGTACATATTTTGATTCCTATCATCTTCTTGCATGATATATACCACGGAGGAACCCATCTACGGAGACGGAAGGACTAGTAGCCTGGGAGGTCTTACAGCACATCAATATCAGCACTGGTCCGTGAAGATCAACTCAATTCACGCCGATAAGGGGGTCTAAAACCAACTATAGAACCACCCACGACCATCTTAATCGTAACCGCTGAAACCAAGTTCCTCCTAGAACCGCTGGGACCAGCTTCAAGAAACTAGCCTTCCTCTATCTCGCTCAAGATCTCCGAAGGTATATTCGTGACCAACAACTGGAGGAATCATAGGTGTAAATGTTCGAATTTTGATCAGAGTCAAAATTACTGGTTCCTTTTATGTAATTTTTCCATTTTTTTAAGAGAAGTTAAATACTTTTCTAGTATTTGTAAATTTTGTTATCTTGTTCAAAATTCCAACTGGAATAAATTTGTTAAGTTGATTTATTGCATATTTATTTGCCTTCCCATACAAGCTAGGTAACATTTATTTAATTTTATTTATCTTTGACTTTTGTCTTTAGCAAGTCTGGCGCCCAACTATTGAACTAGTCAAGTTAATTAATGTATAATTTTTTTAGTGGCCAAATTTGATTAACTAGGAAAAGTCATTAATTGAACCTTACTCACGAGCCTAACCGTATCCATCTGAGCAGCCTATCGGCAAAAGTGATTTCACCTTGTTAAATTTGAATCATATAATTTAAAATCTGGGGTTCAAAAGTAAGGGGTGTTGCACAATTGGCGCCCAACGTGGGGCTCGAAAAACTTGACTGTTCTTTTTCTCTTTTTCGTATCTTGTCCTAGCTTGGTGGAAGACATAATAAATTTTTGTTGAAAGAACATTTACAAATCTGATCCAAAAGAACTTGATATATATTTATTTATATTTATATATTATCTATCTTTGATATTTTGTGATTCTTACTGCCTATATCGTTATTGAGTTGCCTATATCTTATTGAATTGCCTATATCGTACGTTATCTTTGCTATCGTATCGCTTACTATTTTTGAGTATTCCATAAGTACCAGCTTTATCTATTATCGTTGAATTTTAAATTGAGCAGATTTCCAAGTCCAACATGAATTCTAATCACTTGAAAACAAATGAATTGACTTATGAGCTAAAAATTCGTGGAGTAGAACCTACCGGTGATGTAGATGCTAAACGAAAAATTTTAAGAGGACTTTTAAGTCAGGAAAATGCCAATCGTAGTTTCGTGTGGGCATTACAAATCCTATGAACATGCAGTGGATGATCTTGAATTGAGAGCAAGTATCGCTGATTTGAAACAAGTTATATCTAGTTTTGGTGGATCTAAGGAAGATCCGACGTTTAACCGAATTTCAAGTCGATTAGCTCATTTGTCGAATCGTTTGTCCAGACTTTCTGTTGATGATCAAGATGAAGAAATTGCTAGAAAAGAAATTCAGTATCTGGTGTTGGAGTTGGAAGCTGATTTTGATTTGAAAGTTTCTCCAAGTACTTCGACTCCTACTCAATCTTGCCCTCCTGTTGCTAATGTTTTTTCGAATAATCGATCGGTTGCTCCATATAAATGGAATATCTCTTTCACGGGTTCAAATCAGAAAGAATCAATTAATTCATTTTTTGGAAAAGTTGAATTATTGCGAGAAGCACGAGGTGTTTCAAAAACCGAACTTTTTCATTCGGCTTGTGATTTGTTTAATGGTTCTGCTTGGACATGGTTTGTCAATAATAAAAATAATTTCCATAATTGGGATGAGATTGTTATTGCACTGAAAAAAGATTTCCTTCCTTATTTTTATGAAGAAGATTTAGAACGTGAAATTAATTCAAGAACCCAAGGTTCTACTGAAAGAGTAGCTTTATTTATTTCTTCTATGGAAGGTCTTTTTAATCGTTTATCTAACGAACCAGATGAAGAGACTAGAGTTCGCAAAATTCGTAGAAATTTGATACCTTTTTTCATTTCGTCCTTGGCTTTACAAGATCCAAAAACTGTCACTGAACTTTCTGATTTGTGCAAAAGATTGGAAGAATCTCGATTATGGACTGATCGTTATAAAGCACCCCCTAGTCGTGGTACTGGTTTATTAGAACCTGATTTGAGTAGTCCCTATAGTGGAGCAGGTACTTCGTTTTCTTGCTCGTCCCCTCCCGTGAATTTTAGGAAAAACATTCACGGTTCAAATATCTCTGCCTTATCGAATACTCGATGTTGGAATTGTGACTTGGCTGGTCATACTTATCGTGAATGTAGAAAACCCAGGTCCATATTTTGTTATGGATGTGGTTTGAAAAATACCGTTAAATCAAATTGTCGTAACTGTCGTTAAAAAAACGGGAAACAAGGTGGCGAAAACCTGGACGTTGTCACCAGTCAGTTTACCGAAGGTCCAGAAAACCAACCAGCCAAATCCCAATCCAGAAAATATCGAAAAAAGCAAAGCAAACAGGAACATTAAAAACTTCTGTCTCGGAATGGCAAAATTGGTTATCTACGTTAAAAATTTCTTATCTTCTGTACATATAAATCCTATTTTCGTTAAAAAAATCAATGATAATCGTCCCTATCTTAATGTCGAATTTTTTGGTCAGAAAATACTTGCCCTTGCTGACACTGGCAGTAATTCTTGTATTTTGGGTTCTGCAGGGTTTAGTCTACTGCATAAATTTAATCTCCCTATTAAATATGAATCTATGGCCCATATCACTACCGCTGATGGTAAGCCTCAGGATTTTTTGGGTTATATTATGGCTCCTATTTCTCTAAATGGTGTTACTAAGGATTTGCAAATTCTTATTGTTCCTTCCGTAACTCATAGTCTTATCTTGGGCATGGATTTTTTCCATCTCTTCCGTATTCAAGCCGACTTTAGTAATTCATCGTATTCTGTTGACTCCAATGGACCATGGCATTCACCAGATGTTGAGTAAAAGTCTCAAAACTGGCTACTAACAAGGAAATATTTCAACTTTTTATTTCTATTCTTCAGGGCTCTGTGAGAGGGGCCTAAGACTGGTCTCACCATTGTAACGAAGTTACTATTTCCCCGCTATATTTATCAGGCAAAAGCTTCCTGTGAGGAATTAAACTCCGCTTGACAGTAATAATCGGTCTAGAAATGCCATTCGTGTTCGTGATAAATCCGTGGATTACATATATCCTAATAAACAGACTAAACGCCTTCCGGGAAAATAACGCCAGGCGTAGCTAAAATAGCACGCACGAGTATAACCTGCGCCGGCTATCGACTCTCGAGAACACATTTTTAGCGAGCAAGCTGGCTATATTCAAACGCCGACGAGAGATTGAAGTCCTTCGATAGAAGCCCGAGACAGCAGTCCAGTCGAGCCAAGAGCAGACGCTACCGAGCTGACGTCACGATAGAAGCCACCCAGTACAGTTGAGTCGAGACAGAGACGCACGCACCGAGCTGACGTCACAGCACGAAGGATTTTACGAGCTGGGTAATACAGTATACTTTGTATCGAAATCGACAGAGTCCACAAAACGGCGCGCGCATATAAGTCGGTCAAGAGGTATTCGGAAGAGAGGGGGAAGCCGGCTGTAGTTCCGTTTCGACATATTTCTAAGAAGTAGTAGCTTGCCGAGCCCAGCAGAAGCAGTCACGCGTCCGACTAGTATCCAGAGTGTGAGCCAAAGACCAAAGCAGTCCACGACCGTCCCGGGCCTTGTCGAAGCAGTGAGATCGGAGTTTGGTAGATATGTTGTATCAGGTAAAAGACATCAGGAAATGTTTGTAAGTACCACAGATGCGATGTGCGCATGATCGTAAGAGGCACATATTCATTTCAATTCTGTGCTGGTAATTTCTGCATACGAGTCCGTACGATACCCCCGTCCCCCCCTCCCACCGCAAGAGCTTTTGGTTGCTGAGTTTACCCCGCTTGCTTGAAAACACCTTCCCCGCTTTCTCTGTATATAGTGCTTGCCATGTGTTTATTTGTTGTGATAACTTGAGGCCGCCGTCAGCCGCCCTTACTGTATTTCATTATTTTTAATATACCTGTTTATCCTGTTCTTAGTATTCTTTCATTGACTATTTCGAGTAGAATTTTAACATCTAGTGCGCAGTCGCCACCCAGGTTCGAAACCCAGTTGAAGGCAATTGAAGCCTGCCTTGCTGGCCCTGTTACAGTGTCACGACTATATTGACCCCTGGAGTGTCTTTCTTCACTGAGACTGCCCGGAGCAAAAGTGGCCTTTTCCACTATAAACCAAAAGGTGGCGCCCGAGGAAAACCGATAATAGTGAAAAGCGCCAAAGTTTGATAATAGGGGGAGAAACCCGTTTACACCATGGCATTTACCAGATGTTGAGTAAAAGTCTCAAAACTGGCCACTGACAAGACACATTCCAACTTGTGATTTCTATTCTTAGGGCTCTGTGAGAGGGGCTTAAGAATTTTTCTATATCTTTCCGGTTTAGTACTCGTCTACTATTTAGTTGAGTATCCTTTGGTTATTTGACAGATATATCTATGCACCTTATTACCTTGCATTTTTCCTAATATTTGCAGTAACTTATCATTCAGTTGTCAAAGTCAACTTTTGAGGAAAAAGTGTATATGTTGATGTAGAACGTAGCAAAAAGGGTCGACTAAGGTTGTACTTGAGGAAGTGTTTATCTTTTGGTAATTCCTGATGGAAACTCTGTACTTCCAAAAAGGAACCTTGTCAACACCTTATGTGAGAGATTGATTTTGAATCATTTTTGCTGTTTCTTTGTAGTTTTTTCAATTTGAATCTATACAAAATTACTTTGTCTTTCATGAAATCTGGTTACAGACTGCATCAATGTATTTCACTTGTCATTTCCTTTTCGTTTCTTATCTTCCCGTGGCTTTATTAGAAAATCAGATCTTAAACTGGAAATGATGTATTTCATTTCGTTTGAGATAGTCTAATAATGTCTTATCGTATCGTTGCCGTATTAGACAATTGGATCTCTGACTGGAGATGATGTATTTCATTTCGTTGGAGATTGTCTAATAATATCGTTTCGTATCGTTGTCGTATTAGACAGTTGGATCTTCGACTGGAGATGATGTATTTCATTTCGTCGAAGATTGTTTAATAATATCGGTTCGTATCTTACCGTATTAAACATTTATATCTTTAACTGGAAGTGATGTATTTAACTTAGTCTCAGATTGTTTAATAATTTTCCAGTGGAACATCAAATTTCTTGATAATACCTTCTTTTCAGGTAATAAGTTTTGATGTTTCACAATTTTGGCAACATATCGTGGTTACTGTAATATCGAGTTAGGTGTTAATTTCCATTCGTTGGTTGAGTTTGAATCTCTCATATATCTTATCTTATCTATCTTATCTTATTTATCTTATCTTACCTTGTTTATCTTATCTTTTAATTATCTGTTTATCTTATTTCTTTATCTTATCTGTCTCTTTTCCTTGGCTAATTTATAATTAAATTAGCGCAACCTCAAAATTTTGAAGGGACTCGCTTTTGTTAGGTGCGTGCATATTTCGGTCTGGCTGTTGGTTTTTTTTTTTCAACAGGATCTTTCGAAGGGAAGGTATTGGGGGGTTGTATTTGGTTAGTCGTGAGCCTATGGGTGATCATGACTTTAGGTCTTAAAGGTGACGGCTGGATGCAACTACTGTGCCGACCTCCGCTCGACTGGTCTGCTTAGGCTGAAGACTTGCTCGCAGTGGCAAAAACGGGAACATTCCCGTCCCTTTTTGGTAATTTGTATCGTGAACCATAAGTTCATTTTTAGTTTGGTGACGCTGTAGTTACTCCAGTTGTAGGTGACAGCTGGTAAAACCAAAATTGGTTATATTTCATATTGGAATTATTTTGTTTCACCAGGTTTGTGCTGAATGGGGCCTTCCTTGTTCTGATTCGGTGGGATCGGTGGTTGTTTCAAGTAATCTGGGGACGAGTGGTTATGAGTGTTCCTCAACGGCGCAGCACCTAATACCTTGCAGCGACGAGGACACTTTGGCTGGATTGTTTGGGAGGACTCCGGTTACACAGTTTCTGGGCCTGGATGTTGTCATTCATCGCAATCATTTTTTCCCTTCGTTCATTTAGTCTGTGGTGTAAACAGAGAATTGAAGTTTCAGCTTGGTAAATGCTACTATTTACTCATTTAAATTTTTTCAAATGTATCTTTTTCTTCACTCTTTAGTTTGCCAGTAGTGCAACGAGTAGAAGCTTTAGCTTTTAAATGCTATGATTTACAAATATTTTGTTTGATTTGTATACCTCTCAACCTTTCGCCTGTTAGTATACAGGGCTGTTGAAAGTTAGGGTTGGGTTCGTTTGATAGCATGCCTATTTAATTTTTTTGTGTGCCTGGGAATTTATAGTGTTTCCGAATTTTTTTATAGTACTTTCAGCTTACTTTTAATATCTGGTCTCAGGAATATTTGTAAACTTCTAGGTTTCCAAATTTTTACACCGGGTTGTGGTGGTGTGTAACGAATGTTTCGTTACTTCCTTATACATAATCAATTTCTCATAACTATTCCGGTTATCTTACGGTGGAACGGGTCAGTAGTCACGGTCGATCGTGAACTATGGACACGCATCATTATCGTTTTGATCGTGATCTAGTTCGTAATCAAGATTGGAGAGTTGTTCGAGCAGTTGTTCTTTATAAGTGTTTTCAATAGGAAAAACCGAGAATGAAACGGTGAATGATTTCGTTATTCTCTTCATCCGAAAGATAATCGTTCTCTTTCTTGATTGGAACGTCGAGATAGGCAGGTGGACTGAGTGAATTGATTTTGATATGTACGATCTATAAGTTAAATAAGTTTCACTGCTGGGGTTTAGTTGAGTAATATTATTCTCTTCATCTTGCAATTAATGTTGTAGCTGATTAGCATTTTCTTCTTTTTCCTTATGCTTGTAATATTAGAATTCTTGGATATACCGCATGGTCATTTTTGAAGGTTAAATATAGATATTTCGGCCATTTTGACAAATCATTCATAGTACATATTGTGGCTAACGTAACATCTGTTCCGAATATTGGGAACTGATTTTTTTCATTGGAAATCAGTTCTACGCTTTTGCATTTTTTAGGTACCAGGTATTTGGTAATTTCGAATGGACTAGAGCTCACTTACCTCACACGACCAGTGGATTGTTCCGAGGATTCCGATTGAAGTGAAGGGCGTATTCGACTGTTCTGGGACAGTTTGGAGTGACTAATAGGACGGCTCTCTGGTAAGCAATTTTCTTTATTTCATAACTATATGTTTATGAGAGTAATTTTCTTTTCTCTTGAGAAAGAATTGCTTATCGAGAGAGTTGTACCTCTGGCCTAACTGGTCTCAGATCACTCGATTCAATATATGCGTCAAGCGTAAAGTTGATTTCCGTTTAATAAATTTTGTGGCGTCTCACCCTGTATAGAGAAGAACGAGAACAAGTCGAATTTTGAAGTTGAAGTCAGATATTGTCAAGTATTTTCAATTTTGTATTTTTATCTGATTAAAAGCGATAAAAACTTGATTGGAACTATTGTACGAAACATTTTGGTCTTCGAGCCCGAATAGAATTCAACTATGGATGGAAAAGGAGAAAATACAGTCCGAAAACCCAGAAGAGCTGCGGCTGGTGTCAACAAGGGATTACCGGATGATTTTACGTGTTGGAGGTAACGGAAACGTGAGTAGATTGTCTGAAGGTAAGACTATCAATGTTCCCCCAATTACTGCGAATCCATCTTTATTGCCATCTTTATAAAAATCGTTTTCTTATGTTGACATAAATGTCACTCGAAAGTCGGTTTTATCCGAACAAGCTCATAGCCCGGGAAAAAATGAAAATGATGGTATTCCTTCTGTTAATTCTTCGAAAAAATCCTAAGTATCTCTAGATCTGCAGAAAAAGCGCCTTTTTATCCAGACAGAAAAGGATAGGCAAGAGCTGGAGAGGATGAAAGAAGATTTGGAGAAAAAACAGAAAGAGAAAGAGATTGAGAACCGAATGGAAATTTTACAGTTAGAGCATGAGTTGAAAGAAGCTGAATTGGCTGCAGCTGCTGATGAAGAGAATGATGACACTAACAGGTCGGTATCTTCAAAGGTGAGCAAAATTGATAAACACTCTTTAGTTACTGATTGGATTGGAAATGTTAATGTTGTCAAACCCGTTATTGATAATCATCCTCAAATTGTGCCAACTGTGGGCCAACCTCGCGATGACATTAACTTTCTCTGTCAAACAATTTCCGATGTCGTTAATAAGGTTGCACCATCTGGAAATAATAAATTATCAGCCAGACATATTGTTGATAAAGATTTTCCTACATTCGATGGAAATCCTGAAGATTGGCCTTTATTCATTCAGCGATATCAACAAATTTGTCGAATGTGCGAATATACTCCGGATGAAATTTTGATAAAGTTGCAGAAGTGTTTGAGAGGAGAGGCAAAGTCGGCTGTAGCAGAAATGTTATTAACTTCAACCAATGTTGACCTGATATTGGAAACATTACAAATGCGGTTTGGGAGAGCAGATCATGTGATTGAGGTCATGATCACCAAAATTAAAGCTATCCCACCGTTACGTGAAATTCATATAGAGAAGTTAATAATACTCTCCAATGAAATAAGGAATCTTGTATCCACAGCAAAAGCCCTTCTTTCTTATGACTATCTGAAGAACCCACAACTTTTGAAAGATCTCTTAACAAAATTACCTGATGGTTTGAAGCTCAAATGGGGTGGAGTAATTATGTTAAGAGGAACTGACATATCTTTAGAGGATTTTTCCATATGGTTAGGTGATATCGCCATGGCTGCAAGTTGTGTAAGTAGACCAACCCCAAAAACCTCAATTGGTGATAACAAATTTCCCCCGAGGAAGTCTCACATCTCAAGAAAGGCAGAAACTGTGCTAAGTACTGAGGAAGTTGTAAAAAAAATTATTTGTTCTTATTGTTGTAAAGAACATGATGAAAATTCTTGTCGTTTAATGAACTCTGATGATGTGGAGACAAGGTGGAAAACAATAACCGATAAAAAGTTATGTTTCTCCTGTCTGAAAAGAGGACACCACCGATTCAGATGTAAAAGAAGACAAGAATGTAAAGTAAATGAATGTAAGTTTTATCATCGTCCGCTTCTTCACAAAAACTTCCTTGTACACACTAGTGCAACTCCTAGTGAAGGTGAAGCCTCAACCGCAAATAATGAACTAGTCTATGCTGTTAGGCATGAAACAAATGAGGTGCTACTTCGAATGCTCCCGGTCAAGATATTTGGACCGAATGGAACCATGAAAACGATAGCGATTTGTGATGAGGCATCGACCGTTAGCCTGGTGGATAAAAGTCTAGTAAGACATCTTGGTCTGGATGGCGAGAAAGAAGCTCTCTGTCTCCAGTGGACAAATGAAATTGTCTCCCGACTCGATAGCTCTAAGAGGGTCACCTTGAATATTTCTGCTACATGCAGTGATTCTAAAATATTCAAGATGGAAAATGTACGAACAGTTGAGAAGCTGTCGCTTCCTGCGCAGACTGTGAATATGGAAGAGTGGAGGAAATATTCACATTGAAAGATCTTCCAATACAAAGCCTGTCCAATGAGAAACCTATGTTACTCATTGGTCAAGACAATGCGCATTTGATCACTCCTAGGAAAATCAGGAATGGTCCTGAAAATTTACCGATCGCCACAAAATGTATGCTTGGATGGTCTTTGCATGGCCTTTAAAAGCGGATGTGAAGGAATTCACACACTTCATATTTGCGATACCACCCAAACGTATGATGATTATCTCCATGATCTCATCAAGCAATCATTTTCTACTGGAGCATTTGGTGTAGCTGCCATAACACCAAGGGAAAATGTGCAGGATAGAAGAGCTCTTGAAATAATGGAGACTACGACTAAACGAATAGGAAATCGGTATGAGATAGGCCTTCTTTGGAAATCTGACGAAGTTGAACTACCAGACAGTAAGTTCAATGCACTCCACATGCTGAAATGAACAGAAAGAAAATTAATGAAAAATGATAAAATGGCCTTGGACTATTGTAACAAAATGAACAGTTACATATCGAAAGGATACGCGAGAAAGCTGAGCCCCGAAGAAGCAGAAATAAGAAGCCCAAGAACTTGGTACCTACCACATTTCGGAGTCGTAAATCCCAACAAACCTGGAAAACTGTGGTTGGTATTCGATGCGGCCGCTAAAGTGAATGGACTAAGTCTGAATGATAACCTCCCATCAGGACCAGATTTGTTGCAGCCTCTCGTTTCCGTTCTCTGGAAATTCAGACAGTGGAGGTACGGTTTTTGTGGTGACATCCGCGAGATGTTCCATCAAGTAAGAATCACAGAAGCTGTCAGTGTGCTCAAAGATTCTTATGGAGAAATCTCGAGACTTTCAGACCGCCCGATACTTATCAAATGCAAGTCATGACCTTTGGAGCTACTTGTTCTCCTGTCTGTGCACAATTTGTTAAGAATCTGAATGCAAGAGAACACGCATCTTCAGAAATCTCAGATGCTATTATCCGCAAGTTTTACGTGGATGATTACTTGGATTCGGTGGATACAGAAGAACAGGCCCTCGAGAAAATAGAAGAAGTAAGAAGAGTTAACGAACTTGGTGGATTTCAAGTAGTTAATTGGATATCCAATTCAACCCTGGTGCAAAAAACTCTTTCTGAAGATATGATCCATTCAAAACAGTTAGACGATGGAAATTGTGGCACACAGAGGGTTTTAGGTATATGGTGGAACGCCAAATCGGATGATTTTCTGATTAAATTCAATGCTGATTTCAACAGACGGAAACCATTCACTAAAAGAGAAGTTTTGAGATTTATCATGTCTTTATTCGATCCATTGGGTCTCATTGCATATCTCACGGTCAGAGGTAAGATTTTAATGCAAGATGTATGGCGCTCAAGGATTGAATGGGATGAAGTGCTTCCAGTGAATCTTCAAAAATGTTGGCAAGAATGGTTGGACACTCTACATCAGATATCCGAAGTAAGAATTCCGAGATGTTATTCAGTGAATATCCCATCAGCGATTCAAATTGAACTACATTTGTTTTCTGATGCGAGTGAAGAAGCATTCTCAACTGTAGCGTATCTTCGGACAGTATCAGCAGGAAATGTTGATGTTTCTTTGATTTCATCAAAAACAAGAGTTGCTCCCTTGAAACCTATATCGATACCCCGAATGGAGTTACAAGCTGCGGTAATGGCAACGCGACTTTGTCATTCGATACTCGACGAATTAGGATTTATAATTGATCGCGTGATTCTCTGGACTGATTCAAAATGTGTTCTCAACTGGATTCGGAATGATGGTAGGAAGTTTAAACAGTTTGTTGCACATCGTATTGAAGAGATACAGGAGCGGACAAATGTAGAAGATTGGCGATGGATAAATACATCAGACAATGTGGCAGATGAGGCAACAAGAAGAATGAATAAAATTCACGAAATGCTTTCTCAGAGAGGTGGTTCAATGGACCTGGGTTTCTGAAAGAAACCGAAAATCACTGGCCAATTGAAAATAAAGTCGAGGAAAACTGTCATGACATGTCAGAAATGCAAGTTGAATATGTTGCTGTCATGTCCCATATTGAACATGAAATTTTACCCGACATTAAAAGATTTTCTAAATGGACACGATTGATTAGAACAACTGCATGGGTGTTGAAGTTCAAAGAAAAATTAATCCAGAAAATAAAAAAATCCGAAACTTGCAAATTTCAAGGATATCTTACACCATACGAGATTCAAGAAGCTGAGAAGATTGGTTAGAAAAGGCACAAATTCAAAGTTTTGGAGAAGAAATGGCAAAACTCAAGAAAAAAAAATTGCTGGATAGAAATAGCCGATTGAAGTCACTCAACCCAATACTAGACGAAGACAAACTATTGATTTTAGACGGAAGAACTGACTTAGCTGATTGTATGAGTTACCGAGCAATGAAACCATACATCCTAAGTCCGAACAATGAATATACGAAACTCCTCTTGCAGTACTATCATGATAAATATCAACACCAAGGTGTAGAAACTATTTTGAATGCTATTCGCCAGAAATACTGGGTGATAGATGGAAGAGCAGCAGTGAAATCTACCTTTCGGCGCTGTATGTACTGTAGAAGAACAAAAGCAACACCTGAGGTACCGAAAATGGGTCAACTCCCATTAGAAAGAGTAACTCCATATACTCGACCCTTTGTAAATATAGGGATGGACTACTTCGGCCCACTTTTGGTTACAGTTGGAAGAAGAAGAGAAAAAAGATGGGGTGTCCTTTTCACATGTTTCAGCAGTAAGAGCCATCCATTTAGAGGTTGCCCACAGCCTAACTACAGATTCGGCAATAATGGCAATCCGTAGAATGATCAATCGAAGAGGAAAACCAATGAAAATATTTTGTGACAACGGAACAAATCTACGAGGAGCAGGAGAAGAACTGAAAAAGGTCTTACAAGAAATTAATTCATCAAAAATTAATGATACAATGACCATGGATGGGATAGAATTCAAATTCATACCACCTTTGAGTCCGAATATGGGGGGAGCCTGGGAAAGGCTTATTGGATCGGTAAAAAGAGTTATTGGAAAAGCCTTACATGCACAGTCTTTGAGAGATGAGACGTTGCTGACCCTGTTTGCAGAAGCTGAAAATATCGTCAATTCCCGGCCGCTGACTCACGTTTCCGTAGATGCCAATGATCCAGAACCGTTGACACCAAACCATTTTCTTCTTGGCTACGTGAATCGGGTTGAAGTTCCATGTTCTAATTCAGATAGAGTTACCCGGAAAGAATGGCGTAAATCCCAAATGATGGCCGATATTTTTTGGAAGAGGTGGACCAGGGAATTTCTACCCAAACTAACAAAACGAGCCAAATGGACAGACGATAGCCAACCAGTAAGAAAGGGAGACATAGTCACCATCGTGGACGATCATGCTGCAAGACATAACTGGAAGTTGGGGAAAATTGAAGCACTTTTTCCTGGACCTGATGGACGCATCCGAGTTGCAGATGTACGGACACAATCCACAACCCTTCGCCGACCAGTAAGCAGATTATGCCGCCTTCGGATCGATGGTGAAGAAAACTGAGTTTTCTTACCGGGGGGAGAATGTGGCGTCTCACCCTGTATAGAGAAGAACGGGAACAAGTCGAATTTTGAAGTTGGAGTCAGATATTGTCAAGTATTTTCAATTTTGTATTTTTATCTGATTAAAAGCGATAAAAACTTGATTGGAACTATTGTAAGAAACAAATTTCTTATATCCATTACTCTATTCAATTCCCAGTGGAGCTTATTTGATTTTTGATCGTTGCAGAGTCAATTCACTTCAGTTACTACCTTGTCGCCAAGAGCAGGGAGATTCTCAAAATTTTTTGAGAATTACCTGTTTTATCGATTTGAAAAGGGAATTGCCGCCCTATTTCAAAATTATCTTTATCTAAGAGAGTTGTGCCCACTGAAAGACGTGAGGTCTCCCTCTTCAGTTATCTTTAAAAATTCTTCAATTAGAAGAATTATTTAACATTATCTTTTTTAAGAGAGTTGTGCCCACTGAAAGACGTGTGGTCTCCCTCTTCGGTTTATCTTTGGAAATTCTTCAATAAAAAGAATTATTTCACTTTATCTTTATCTAAGAGAGTCGTGCTCACTGAAAGACGTGTGTCTCTCTCTTCTTATTTTGGCTGAAGAGTATACTTTTACTCTGACTATTATCTTGGTTCAGAAACCCTATATTTTTTGTAGCTTACTAGAGTATTTTGGTTATAACGCTATATTTTCCTTTGGGCACTTGCTTTAAAATAGTATATTTTTTCTCTGGTAGAGTTTCAAGGAAATTTTTATATTTCTTTTGGAATACCTTTCCTCATTGAATTTTTTTACCCTTCTGGTACATAGAATCACCTTATCAAAACTTACTTGTTTCAAAACTTAACTGAATTTGAACATAACGTTTTGGGAGAGGTTTGTTTTGTTTGGTTTTAAATTTTGTTCATTTTTAATATTTTTTTAAATTATTAAAATTAACTTGTAAATTTAACTCCAGAATAGCAGATTGGATTGCTATTTATTATCTTTGTTCTTTCACTGTAACCTTCCAGTCTTTCATATAGACTGAGATTTTTATTGTATGCTATCATTTGCATCTATCTTTCGACTCTAGATTAAAATTTGAAACATAAAACTTGAGGTTCAAAGGATATCCTTCGTTCTCCCCTTTTTGTACATATTTTGATTCCTATCATTTTCTTCGCATGATATATACCACGGAGGGAACCCATCTACGGAGACAGAAGGACTAGTAACCTGGGAGGTCTTACAGCACATCCATATCAGCACTGGTTCGTGAAGATCAACTAAATTCACGCCGATAAGGGGGTCTAAAACCAACTATAGAACCACCCACGACCATCTTCATCGTAACCGCTGAAACCAAGTTCCTCATAGAACCGCTGAGACCAGCTTCAAGAAACTAGCCTTCATCTCTCTCACTCAAGATCTCCGAAGGTATATCCGTGGCACCAACAACTGGAGGAATCATAGTTGTAAATGTTCGGGTTTTGATCAGAGTCGAAAATACTGGTTTTTTTATGTAATTTTTCAATTCTTTTTAAGAGAAGTTCTATACTCTTCTGATATTTGTTTCAATACTCTTCTAGTATTTGTTAACATTTGTTTATATATCTTGTCCAATCATTTTAATTCCGTCTGGAATAAAGTTGTTAAGTTGATTTATTGCATATTTATTTGCCTTCCCATACAAGCTAGGTAACATTTATTTAATTTTATTTATCTTTGACTTTTGTCTTTTGCAAGTCTGGCGCCCAACTCTTGAACTAGTCAAGTTAATTGATGTATAATTTTTTTGGTGGCCAAATTTGATTAACTAGGAAAAGTCATTAATTGAACCTTACTCACGGCCTAACCGTATCCATCTGAGCAGCCTATCGGCAAAGTGATTTCACCTTCTTAAATTTGAATCATATAATTTAAAATCTGGGGTTCAGAAGTAAGGGGTGTTGCAAATTGTACATAGTTTATAAGAAAGGAAAAATAGTTTTATTCATAATTTTTGACAAATAACTCCAAACAGTGAAAATGTGACAATATAGTGCGCAAATTCCAAAATTCAAATCAGAGGGAATGAGAAAAATGGTATCCAGGTGACGGAAAACAAAGCCAACAGAAGATTGAAAATAATTTGAAAAAGAATGCCACGTTTTGTTTGGAGAAAAAGAAAAATTCAATAATTTCAACATTATAAGCAGAAAAACAACATAACCTTGTTTATACACCATATACAAATATTCCAAAGCTGATTTCTGGATTTGCACGGTTCCTTCTTTTTGGTATTGGAGTTCCTGAGAGCATTGGATTGAAAGGGAATCCAAATTCTGGTGTGTATTGAACAGCGACAGTTCCAGCGTCAGGTATAAACTTTCCTAGTGCACAACTTCACTGATAACTCATCCCATTAGAAGAACTTTATTTCATTTGATTTTGAACTATTAAAGAAATTTTCACTGTCAAGGTAAAAGTGAGGTTGTGTCTATTTATCCATGACCTATTTCTCATGATTATCCATGAAAATTTGTAGATTGACCATAGAATAAGTTATCTATCGTAGGCCAGGTTAATTTAAGTTTTCCTGAATGAAGGAAATAATTGCTTTTTGATACTTTGTCGTTTGTTTTCCACAATTATCAGCAATCATACTTATAAACATTGAAAAGATTGAGATTTGACATCAAGCAGTGGTCAGTGGCTCAATTGCCTGAACCGGCTATCTGAGACAAGAGGCGTACCAACTGAGTTTAGCTGTGGTAAGAAAAGTGATAACAATTGGCAGCAACGTGACGAGAGAACAGTGACGTTAGCTAGCAATTATTATTACATTGCGAAATATATTATACAGGCAAAAATACTTATCTATATCATATCAATTGAACCCAAAGGAAAACACAAAAATTATCAACAACTATTTAATATACAATTCTTATTACATAACAATATATATATATATATTTATTATATATATATATATATATATATATATATATATATATATATATTATAATATATATATATATATATATATATATATATATATATATATATATATATATATATTTTATATATATTATATATATATATATATATATATATATATAATATATATTTATAAAAAAAAAAGTAAATTCAATGAAGTTTATCCAAGCTTTTGGAAATGTCTATTTCCATCATCAGGGGGACTACGATAGATGAAAAAAACCATTGTAATACATATTCAAGTACGAGACATTATGCTACTTACAACTTTGTTGAGGATGGTTTCAATTATGATAAACATATTCATCTAACATAGTGATACAGAAAAAAAGAAACGTAGATCAAGGAATAAAAATAAATTAATACAACCACATTAGCATTGTTTAAAATTGTATAAATATAAATGTGTACTCTGTGTGGTGGAATCGTAATCAATCTGGTGGTCAAATTCATTCACATGTTCTGCCAGAGCACATCTTTCAGGATGCAATCTGCAGTCACTCTTATGAGAAATTATTCTGTTCGATAATGATCTTTGCGTTTGACCAATATATTGTTTATTACAACCATGACAAGGAATACTATGAATTACATTTAACATTGAGAATAATGGAGTTTTATCTTTAACTTTAGAATGAATTGATCTGATTGTTAGAAGGATTGTGAAATAATCTGGAGAGTTTAGGACTGATCTCTCTTATAAATGGTTATGAAGTGAAAAAAGGTTGAGTAGGGGTGGTGTTAGTTCCATTGTGGTTTGAGACAATGTTCGAGTTATTATTGTTTAAGGCTACTACTTCTAAGTGAGACGAAGTAGTATACAGAATGTTATTAGGGAATGTTTTTGGATATGAATTTTCTGAGAAAAGGTGAAAGAGAATGTTGAAATTCTGTTTATGGAATTTAGGATCTGAGATTTCCAGTACTCTTAAGTTCACTTCCATAGACTGTTTGTGATATGAATGGTAATTCAGGTATCTACCTGAGCTGCATGATTTCCTATACCAATCTACCAGTAGCTTGTTTTATGTTGTCCGTATGAGCTTGGTATAAAGAAATAGTACGGAATTTTCGCTGTTCTCAGTTTCAATTGCGAACTGGATATGAGGATCGTAGCACACATCGTTTACAATTGAAACTGAGAAAAGCCAAAATTCCGTACCAATTCTTGATACGAAGCTTATACGGCAACAGAACAAGTTACCGGTAGAATGGTATAGGAAACCATGCAGCTCAGGTAGATACCTGAATTACCATTCATATTACAGTCTATGAAAGTGAACAAATGAAATTAAGAGTACTGAAAATCTCAGATCCTACATTCCATAAACAGAATTTAAACATTATCTTTAACCTCTTAGAAAATTCATTCCAAAAACCTTACTTAATAACATTCTGTATAATACTTCATCTCACTCAGAAGTACTAGCCTTCAACAGTAATCGAACATTGTCTCAAACAACACTGAAACTAACACTACCCCTACTCAACCTCTTTTCACTTCATTACCATATACAGTGCTTCTCAAAAGTCCCCTCCCCCCCTTTATTTTTGGAACGATTATACATAAACAAGTGAAATTTGGGAACTGAATATTCAAGGTTGTAAACTTCCCTACTAGTGATGATAGATGACGAAATCGTCAAAGATGACGTCACATTGTGACCGATAATTTTAAATGGAACCCTACGGCAAGCGATACCTCTTTCAAAAGGTATCGAAAAAACCTATTCAATGATACTAATTTTGTTTGTGTTTATGGCAGTTTCAATGGTTCATTAGTAAACATCAAAATTTAAATTCCATTCAGTATGATATTAATTACAGATTTAAGAATCAGTATTTACTTGAAGAAATTGCTCGGAGTGACCTCCATTCACTTCCTGACAGTGAAATATGCTATTTTTAAACTCTTCTCGTACTTTTGCAAATGTGTCTGCGGAAACAGCCTCACATTCTGCAACAATACGTTGTTTTGAAACGTCAATATTGTCAGGTTCAGTGGCGTAAGCCTTCGATTTGGGGTACGCCCACAGAAAAAAATCCAAAGGTGTGAGGTCCGGTGATCGAGCTGGCCATTCCGTTGAACGTCGTCGTCCAATCCATCTACCACGATACTCCTCATCCAAATACCGTCTTACTGCACCGTAATAGTGTGGAGGAGCACCATCCTGTTGGAATGTTATTTCCAAATTGCCGAATTCATCTGGATTATCTTCCAAAATTTCAAGGATTAACGGTTCTATTGCGTTTTGCAGCAGCTCCAGATAAACCAAACATTCACCTTCTGGGGAAAGTGAGTATGTGTTTCACGAAACAGGTGAAGATTTGCGTCACTCCAATACCTCACATTCTGTGTATTTACATTTCCATTTAGATAGAAAGTACTTTCGTTACTAAAACAAATTATTTTGACATAGTCTGGCTGTTGGTTAATTTTAGTTTCCATATTTTCACAAAATTCTAGTCTTCGGTCTGGGTCGTCGTCTGATGAACCATTTTTAATTTGTATGGATGAAATTTGTTTTTTTTTCAACACCCTGTGTACTGTACTTCGACTGACTTCACAGGTAGATGCAACGTGAGTTGTTGAAGAAGTAGGATTAACTCTTACTTCCGCCAGTATATCAATTTTTTTCTCATCAGAAATGTGTGGTCTGTCAGATCGTTTCGCATCATTAATACTACCCGTTGTTTCAAACTTACGAAGAAGCTCCCTTGAATGAGTCCTCAAAACGGGCCGATCCAGAAACCTCTCATTAAAAATGCGTTCTGCTGCATGAATATTTTGTCCAGTTTCACCAAGAATTAGGATCGCTGGTACTTTATCACCTAAAGCACGTACCATTTCGCTTCTTGAAGCACTCAAACGTTCGGCTCACAACAGTTTAACAAATTATTGGAATGTACAGAAATATTAAAAGTACCAAAAGCTGCCAAAACAGTTAAACAACAATACACAAATTATTAAATGTACAAAAACTTGGACAATTACAAAAACGTCGAATTAGGGAGATTAATAAAAACGTCAGCTTATTTGACAACTATCCAGAGGCGGAGCTTGAATTTGGAATTTTAGTATTAACTGATTCAATTCATCACAGCTTTGCGTTTTTTAAAAGCGAGTTGCCAAAACTGCCATAAACACAAACAAAATTAGTATCATTGAATAGGTTCTTTCGATACCTTTCAAAAGAGGTGTCGCTTGCCGTAGGGTTCCATTTAAAATGGCCTTGTGACGTCATCTTTGACGATTTCGTCATCTATCATCACTAGTAGGGAAGTTTACAACCTTAAATATTCAGTTTCCAAATTTCACTTGTTTAGGTATAATCGTTACAAAAATAAGAGGTGGGGGAGAGGACTTTTGAGAAGCACTGTAAGAGGATTATGTCCATTAAATTCCTTCCATTTTGTTTTTAACAGTCCCCTCGATATTACTATCTTTCATATATATATATATATATATATATATATATATATATATTGTGTGACATGCCACTGCGCCCCAGGGGCGATGGATAGAACGATTTTTGCGGAAAATAATATTAGGGGCAAGATAGGCTCAAAATTCTTACGGATTTCTGATAAGGACATCAACTTCAGTACCCATCCATATTGTCGCTGAAAACTTTCCAGTTCTGAAAAATCCGAATTTGTCACACTTCCCATGGAAACGCCCCCGTGACTTCCGTAATTATTGGAGTGGAATGCTGTGATTTTCATGATCGTTATATATACCAAGGATGAGTCTAAATCTCTTTTGAGGTTAATCTGAGTGACATTCACTGCGCACCAGGGGCGATGGATAGAACGATTTTTAGCGAAAAATAATATAAGGGTTCAACATAGGATCAAAATTCTGACGGATTCGTAATCAGGACATCAACTTTACTAACAATCCATATTTTCGCTGAAAAATTTTCAGTTCTGAGAAATGCGAATTGGTCTTACTTCCCATGGAAATGCCCCCGTAACTTCCATAATTATTGAAGTAGAATTCTGTAATATTCACGATCGTTTGATATACCGAGGATAGGTCTAAATCTCTTTTTTGGGGTCTTGAGTGACATACAGTGCGCGCCAGGGGCGATGGATAGAACTATTTTAGCGAAAAATAATATTAGGGTGCAAGATAGGCTCAAAATTCTCACGGATTCGTGATAAGGACATCAAATTTGATACCAATCCATATTTTTGCTGGAAAAAAATTAGTTCTGAACAATCCAAATTTGTCTCACTTCCCATGGAAACGCCCTCGTAACTTCCGTACTTATTGGAGTAGAATTCTGTAATTTTCACGGTCGTTAGATATTCCGAGGATGAGTCAAAATTTCTTCTGGGGTTACCCTGAGTGACATACACTGGGCGCCAGGGGCGATGTATAGGCTCAAAATTCTAACGGATTCGTTATTAGGACATTAACTTTGGTACCAATCCATATTTTAGCTGAAAAATTTTCAGTTCTGAAAAATCCGAATTTGTCTCACTTCCCATGGAAACGCCCCCGTAACTTCCGTAACTATTGGAGTAGAATTCTATAATTCTCACGATCGTTAGAAATACCGAGAATGAGTCTAAATATCTTCTGAGGTTGATCTGAGTGACATACACTGCGTAGTACTAATCCATATTTTCGCTAAAAAAAAATCAGTTCTCAAAAATCTGAATTTGTCCCACTTCTCATGGAAACCCCCTGTATGTTCCGTAATGATTGGAGTAGAATTATGAAATTTCCACGATCGTTAGGTATACCGGAGAATGTAAATTTATATTTCTTCAAAGCAATACAAATTTCAATCAATAATGTTTGACAACCCCAAATATGGCAGTGTTATATACCCAACAATAAAATTAATGCAATGTCTATTCATTATTCATTTGAGTCTCCCTTCATGTCGTGTATCGAAATATTGTGAACCATAACTTTTTCCAAGGTACAATGTGAAACTCATTTGATTTAACTAAACCCCATTGATTTTTTAATATGTACGATGATTCATCAAACATATAATGGTATAATGTGGAAGTAACAAATAGTACTGTTCCCACTTCAATACCAAAAGTCACAAACATAACTTCATCATTCTCTATGTCGCACGTTATAGGGGCGGATTTTCAAGACCTTGCAGACATTCCGTATATTCCACGGATTCTTGCTTCATTATAGCATTTTTGTTTTTTCTGCTGTAAAGCTATGATTTTGTATATTATTTATGTAAATCATTGCACGATATCTATCTCATGCGTTGTCGGTGATTATAAATCACATAATTTTGGTAGTTAAATTTATTTTTTGTTGTGGTCACTATAGTGATCCATCATAATCTTTTAGCCTCCACTCATGCACCTTATGAAAAAAAAATGTTGTTTCTCAGATAAATATGACAATCTGGTAATCCTGAATTGATCAATATTCTTCTGTAAGCGAGAAATGTACAAAATTTGTTTTTATTTCAATTTATTATAACCAAAACATAATACTGTACTAACCTACTTTTGTTTTATTGGATTGTATTTATTATTATTGTTATCGATTTGTTTCAGTAATAAAGAGCTTCATATTCATTTCTTATACACAATTCAGAGAAATAATAAAGATTACTGGGAATATTCGACTATTATTTCATATCATTCTGTCTCTGAATTATTTAAGGATTCCAAATTCCCAATAACTGATAAATTTAGTGGCTGCCAATGGATTTTTTTTTAATAATTTTGAACATATGACATGGTATTTTCTAATAATACTCGAGACATCCACATGAAATCATGACGGGTGTATTTGTCGTAAAATGCACGTATGGTAGGTGTTGATCCCACTTACGATCATCTTGATCGCATAATTTTCTTGGGAGTTTTCTTGGTTCTCTCGACGAAATTAGCCAGCAGTGTTTACGATGGTGTACTATATGTTCGGTGAATTGGGTCCCATTATTACCGAGAGTGCAAAGTGTGTAATGCTTTATTCTTACAGGGCTTGAGTTAGGGCTTTGGCATTAGCCTTGCGGATGGGATGGCACCATTTGTGTATATATCTAGAAATACTACTACGAAGTAGAGTAGATATCTGACTAGATCGAAGAATTCCCTACGTACTTGCCCATTTTCAATCGAAACGGGTGGCTACTATGGCTATGTCAATACATACTACAGTAGAAGCATCGTTCATTTCTTGTAGGTGGATTCTATACAGCTGGGTCGGACTGGAGTTTTCATGGATTGAAAAGGTCCGAATCCGTGAAATATTTGGAGTTTCAAAGGTGTCGATACGGGCGGTTATTTTGGATGTAGCAGATAGAAAACTTTTGCAAATTCGTCATCGGCGATTTCTTGGCGAGATAAACTCCACAGTTTACTTCAATAATATATTTTCATCAATTATCGGCGGTGTCTATTGAAAAAATTATCATGTATTATGCCAAAAGTTTTAAAAAAATCGGACCTTTCATCCCCCATTCGCCCCGCTCTGCCAAAACTTCCGCCTCGCTTCTGGGAAGAAAGTCAAGATAATGCCTTCCTCTACCTGTACGTTCATCCAGGCAGAAGTTTTGATAAAAAAATTGCCCTAATTTTTTAAAACATTGAATTCCGCGTAGGTTTAATTGAGAACTTATCTTGTCTTTCCGTAATCTCACCAATTGCGAGATTACAGCTGAACCCAATTTTTTTCGTGAGCGACAATCTTCTACCCGTTGGGCTATTTCCGAAATCTCGTGCAATCAAAATTGGTGTCAAATCACGTTTTTATTCACTAGCTTGTCAACAGAGTCTTGTTCCGAAATAACTTTTTACTTTGACTTTTGGAAAAATATCGTAGTAGGTTTTCCACTTTCTATTGAAAAATCCCATAGAGGCTTTTTCAGACAAATTTTTTGGAGATCTCGAAGTGAGATTTTCCCGAATTTCCACTCTTTCCATCACCAGAAAACATACTTTCATATTTTCGCGGAATTATTAAATTCCCATCTCATTCTAATTTTGGTGTCGAGACTGTTTGGTGGTTTTCGGGGTCATCATTATTTACAAAAAGAGCCGAACAAAATTGCGATTCATATTTGCAGCATCGCTCCTCGAACCTAAGTGAATCGTAGACAGGCTCATCTACCAGGGAAACAGTTTTTGGAAAGCCTGCAAAATCGAATAAATCATTCGACAGATTCGCTGCGAATTTTGTCTGTCTGTAGGCAAGCGACTCTGGCTAGTCGTGCCTACTGGACTTCGAATAATAGAAAATCGTGGATTCCTCCATAACCCCCATTACCGAATGCCGCTGAAATTCACATTAATAGAGGTGTAGAATTTCAGACATGGGTTTCACGGGAAATAACGATGTGCAATGTTATTCATATAATTACTGTAAACAAATTCCGCAAGGCCAGCCTTGGAGGACTGATGGTAGGATCACGGTTTTTCAAAAACTGGGGTGGATAACGAGTGTAGTGAATCACGCCTAACTAGGATTATTTATTTTCAACTCGTTTTTCCAAAAACAAAACACATGGAGGTAACCTTTTCGATTTGTGGTAAGTAGGAATGCAAATTGTTGTTCCAGGTCCAAGGGGGTGCACCTTGGTCGGGTAATCTCTGGGAGCCCCTAATGAAGTCTTGACAGGTAAGGACCTAATCCTATTGTTCTTCGCCTTTTCAGTCAGACCTGAAAAACGAAGCGATAAATTAGAGTGGTCCTTATATCTTCTAACGTAGCACCGCCTACAGGGTACGAGTGGAAACGCTCGGTAGGTCGATATCCACACGATGTGAATATCGAACCCAGACTGATGCTCTTCAGATATTCATTTCTCGGTATCCAATCCGAAAAAAAACTACTTTTTTTGTCTGAATCCGCTCAGCGCGACCATTAGGAAATAAACGCTGACTATTAAAAACACCTGCATAATGATAATAATAATAAGTTTATTGGTTCTTTAGATTATGTCTAGCGTAATATAGAACAAGTCAGTATAGTACAGTAACAGTTATAAAATTTTACATGAGATAAATTAATATTTAGAACATTTTTCACAAATTGTGGTCAATATAATTAATATACTTAATGATTCAACTAAGTGCATGGAAGCATGCAAAAAAGGACTTGATATAATAATAATAATAATGATTAATTTTTAATTTTTGGATCTATGACTATTACTTGCATAATACAGAACAAGTCAGGTGTCAGAAACAATTTTTCCAAGCGACTTTTCAACAATATAAATAAGAGACTTATATTACAAACAGATTACAGATTACAAATTATACATGAGAATATCTAAAAGCAAGAAAATCAAGCAGTTTAATGAAAGATAAAGTATGAAAATATACGTACATACATAAATATACAATCAGTTGGAATATGTTCCTCCCAAATACTCACTCATTGAGTAGTACGCTTTTTTTAGTAAGATATTTTTGACTACTATTTCGAATTTATTCAAAGGAAGATCTTTGTAGCAGTTTGGTAGATGATTAAACAGGGTTAAACAGAGTGTTGCTATGGATCAGGATAACAAAATTGAGGGCAGATTGAAAAAAGTTCAAAAGGTGAAGCCACGTTGAAAATTTTAAGAAAAGCATTATAGATAATACAAGAAAACCTGTTATAAAAATTTTCGAACGAGGAAAATTCTTGAAAAGCAGAACTGAAGAAATAGTCGACAAAAATTCTACCTACCTGATCTAGAGGATGAATCTTTGAAGGAGTGCAGGTGAGCTGTCATTGAGATCCCAGGAATACATTCACCGGACTGGAAACTTCAATAGAAAGGCAGCAACAAGGTATACTAATATCCGAACTCAAAAAAAGTGCAATTTTCACATTAAACCAATAACTTTTACGTGCCTAAACCACTGGTTACTTTGTTTTGGGTTGAACATTCATGAAATGTCAGGCAAAAAGACTGATAATGAGTTAAAACTTTCTTTATCAATATTTCATTGTCACAAACATCCAAACTGCACTATTGTATATCATTGTTTTGCTAGTATAAGGTAGCTATCGCAGAGTAGGGTATTTATAAGTTTTGATTTGAATGAAAACCAACAATTTTGATTATTCTCTGCAAACCTGTGTTTATTTTCCAATTTCTAACCTCACTTTTCTCCACTGAACAGCATTTATTATCAGTGCCAAGCTGGCAACATAGATCGCAGGAATCGACTACTGAGAAGGAGTGACTCATGTTCATAGGCGTACCTGACTGAGCTGGGATAAGGTAAAAGGGTTCGAAAAAGAAAAAGGTAACATAACATAACCGGTATTTTTCATTTGTTATGATAGGGATTCAGAAATATAATCTATGAAATAAATTCACAAAACATATATACAAAAATTTAAAATCATATAAACAACCCATCATAACAATATATATATTTGTTATGTTGGGAAATGTTGTAAAATAATTAAACTTATAATTATCATTATTTTGATTAGGTATTTTAGTTATCGTCGTTGATGCTATGTTGTTAAGCAATTATATTTCACGCCTTGTTCTCAATGATCAAATGTAGTACCTCTGTTTCCCGCGATTTCACACGCAAATTTTTAAAGTTGTAACTGAACCCTAACCTAATTGTCTCACACCCACCTCTACACCAACTCCAGTATCCCATCTCTATCCAGTAAGTAACCTCATTCCTTTGTTTGCGTGAACGTGGTCACACGTTACTCTTGTTAGAGCAAGTTAATTTGTGAAATGAAACAGAAAAGATACAGGTCCAGTTCCTCTTCGTCATCGTCATCCTCTGATGATTTCGATTTTATGAAAAGGGAAAACTATCATTTCAGGAAAAAACTTAAAAGGTTGAAAAGACGCCGAGTCGGATGGTTCTGTCAGTAGTGACAGCAGAATAAATTCTCCCGATAGGGAATTTGGTGAGAAACTAAGCGAGATGCTTAGATAACGGGCGAGATGCCTGATTTTTAGGTGAGATACCTAATTACATTCGGGCGAGATGCCTGATTGGAGCTTGTTGGGGCGAGATGCCTGATCGGAGCTTGTTGGGGCGAGATGCCTACAACTATTAGTGGATGAGGTGTACACAAGAGAGGTTAGTTTTCCATCAGTTATTCTTATTTTCCAGGTGAGAAACCTACAATCGAGGGAGACGACCCTCTAGAAATAGAGTTTGCTGACGTGTCCCCTAAATGCATTATGCATTATAAATGCTCTTGGTGGCCTTTTGGAAGAGAATTCACTAAAGCAGGGTAAAGAAATTCATTATGATTTGGCAAAAAGATAGGATGCCATCTTGATGAAAGGTATTGCACCAGTATTAGCTCCCCCTAAGTTAAATCCAGAAATCAAGGTAGCAGCCAAGGACACAGCAGTGACCAGAGATTCTTCCCTTGAATTGGAATAATCCCAAACAAGGGCTACCTTGACAACAATTGAGAAATGCTACACAAAGTTAATAAAATCAGAAGACGAAACCACAGTTTATAGCTAAAGAAGCAGTTAGCTCACTTGGCCCAAATGCATGTTCCAAGGTAACATCCACTCCAGGGAAAGAATTCAGGATGCGCAGAAGACTGTACGCGATTATCGCTCTTCGAAGTATACGAAAAATGTCAGTATTAGTAACACAGTATGCGCAAGGGATAAAAATCAGAGTTGCGCAGTGTACAAACGGGAACAAAAAGATCAAAGTGCCGACGCCAAGTGAGCTGGCTGCTTCTTTGGCTATAAACTGTGACGAAACTGTGGAGGGAAGAAATAACTTAGACTTGATTGAAGCCTTGAGTGATTCCGCTCGCTTGATTGCGGATTTGCACTATAAGCAATCTACTGCAAGACAAAATTTTGTGAGCATGAATTTAGATCAAAGTCTGAAGGATATGATTGAAGACACATCATTAGATGGTTTTCTGTTCCGTGACAATTCAACAGAACGTCTTAAAACAAACAAGGCTATTGAAAGAGCTGGTGTTGAACTCCGTAAGACAGCAAGAGCAGAGAAACAAGTTTATAACAAAAATTTAAACTCCAAGAAGCCACTCAGGCGAAACTTCCATCTGGGTGGCAAAAACCAGGGACAATCGGGGCACAGACCCACAAACTATCATCAAAGTCATTACATGAAGCATCGAAGTTGTCCAAGGAAGGACAAGACCTACAGAAGTCGTCGTCGAATATAACTAACAACTAACGTGAGTTTTAGAGCCGATCAGCTGAAATATTCCATCCATAAATGACAGTCTGTTACTAAGGATGCTATAGTTTTCTCTTTACCATTAAAAAGAATGATATGCCGAAGAGAATCACCTCCGTATCGAAGGTGGTCTGTAGCCGAACATCAGTTTATCAGTGAAGAAATATCACATGTATTAGAAATAGGTGCAATACAAAGGTGTCAGCCATATGAGGGTCAATGCCTTTCAGGAATATTTTGGTGCCAAAACAAAATGGGAAAAAGAGGTTAATTCTCAATTTGAAGAATCTCAATCAATATTCAGAAGTGAAACACTTTAAGACGGAAAATAATGATACTGCTGCCAAACTTATAACACAAGATTGTTTTTTAGAATCAATAGACCTGAAGGAAGCCTGTTTTCTGGTGAACATCGAAGAATGTGATAGGAAATTCTTAAGGTTCAGTTTCAACAGTTCTATGAATTCTCAGGCTTACCCTTTGGACTTTGTAGTGCACCATATGTTTTTACAAAGTTATTTAAACCCGTTATTCACTATTTACGTTTTCAAGGTTCAATATCAATTGTTTACCTAGATGATTTTCTTTTGATACAAAGCTCATGAAAGGAATGTGAATATAACATAATGGTTACTTGTAACCTGCTGAAGGAGTTAGGTTTTGTCATTAATCTTGAGAAGAGTCAGTTGTCACCTCTCAAATGTTGTAGATTTTTGGAGTTTTTATTCGATTAAGAGCCTATGTGCTCAAAATTTCCTGAGGAAAAACAAAACGAAATATTTATCCTTATTGATCACTTTTCTCTGGGGAAGACCTGTACAATTATCTAAACTTGTAGGAAAGCTAGTTGCATCATGTCCAGCTAAACCATATAGTTGGCTTCACACAAAGAGGTTCGAGAGACCAAAGTTCATTGCTCTCAGCATGAATAATAATTATGATGCTCCTATGTTAATATCCGAGTTAATCAATGAAGACCTTTCTTGGTGGAAGGAGCACATATTTAAATGAGGAAATCCTCTACATAAAAATAAGTTTGACATTGAAATATTTTCAGATGCTAGTCTAACTGGAGGGGGGGATTTTCGAATAATCAGTGGCAGCTGGACAAAAGAAGAGCATTCTTTTTATATTATTACCTTGAACTACTTGCCGCCTTTCTGAATCTGAAATGTTTTGCAAAGTCTGAGGAGAAAATTAATATTTTAGTCAGAATCGATAATGCTACTGCCATATCTTACATTAATCGTATGGGTGGAATCACAAATCGAATAACCTTACAAAGAGGATATGGCAGTGGTGTGAATCACGAAATATAGTGATATTTGCAGCTTATATTTCTTCTGAAAATATTTCTGAAGCGGATTTAGAGTAGAGGAAATTACCTTCCGAAACAGAATATAAACTTTCAGATTCTGCTTCTGTTCAAATCATGAAAAAATTCGGGAACCTCCAATTAATTTGTTCGCTTCGAGAGTAAAGCAAAATGTTGAAAATTTATATCATGGAAAAAGGATCCCGACTCCATAACTGCTGATGCATTCACAGTGGCATGGAATAATTATAATTTTTACGCATTTCCACCATTCACGTTGATTTCCAGAGTTCTACAAAAGATCATTGCTGATGAAGCAAAGGGAATTGTAGTTATACCTTACTGGCCTACCCAACCTCGGTTCCCTTTGTTTAATAAATTATGAGTATCGCCACCTTCAACCCTTCATCCAAGTAAACGTTTACTATTGTCCACAAATAGGTTACCACACCCATTACGGAGGAAGAATTCACTCCTGGTAGGAATCTTGTCAGGAAAGCTTTTGAATTAAGAGGAGTTCCATTGGAAAGTATTAACATATTACTTTTCTCTATTTGATCTTCCACCATGAAGCAATATAGCAGCGCCTCAAAGATGTGGTGGTTATTTTGTAAAAACAATAATCTCTATATTTTTTAAAAGGATATTCTTCCTATAATGAAATTTTCAACAGATAATTTCAATAATGGTGCAGAGAGACCTTTCTTTCCTAGATATGATCAGACTTGGGATCCAAGTGTAGTTCTTGATTAAATTAAAAAAAAAAAAATGGGCTCTAATAAGAATTACCATTAATTCGCTTACAAAAGTTGGTTGTCTTCTGGCATTGACCACAGCCCAAAGGGCTTAAACGTCATCGTTAATTAATATCAATAATATAATCCAGAAAGCAGATGGTATTCAAATACAAATTTCCGATAAAATTAAAACTTTAGCGTAGAATTAATTCCAACCACTTTTAAATCTACCTGTTTTTCAGGAAAACCCAAAAAATGTTTGGCTAGTACACTTAAATATTATTTAATGAAAACTTCGTCCTTCAGATCTGATATTTCTGATTTGATTTTAACCTACAAAAAACCTTATGTAGCAGCTTCAAGCCAAAGTCTTGGTCGCTGGATTAGGATGGTAGTGGGTAAAAGAGGTATTGATACTGACATATTTAGGGCATGCTTCAACATCTGCTGCCAAATAGAAGGGGGTCAATATTGATATAATAAAAAGTACCGCAGGCTGGACTTTTGTTGAGTTTTATAACCTCCCAGTTACAACCAAAGATAATTTTGCTAATACAATTTTAAATTTAGGTTTATAATATGTTTATAAGTACTTATACTAGTTCCTTATTTAGATAAGATGTTCTAAGTATACAAAATGTATTCATTTTATGTATTGAAAATGAATCATTGATTTTGTTTGGAACTTATTGGTTGCATTAAGCTTGCTCTTTACGTCTCAACACTTTAAACATCTACATTTGATCATTGAGAACAAGGCGTGAAATATAATTATAAGATCAAACGAACTTACCTTAAGTGAAGTTCGATCTTAATTATATGAAACGCCTTGTTCGAAGATGATCAATCCCTCCCAAACCCAAGGGCGAATATTTATTTTAAGCCAGGTGAATCGTATGATTTATTATTCTTCCTAAGTATAGAACACTTGTCCATGTTATTCATAGACAAACTAAGAATAAATATTTTTAGTTTCTCTATGATCTTATTTTCGCCCGATTATCAGTTGAGACTAGCTTTGAAGAATGAGGTTACTTACTGGTTATAGATGGGACACTGGAGTTGATGTAGAGGTGGGTGTGAGACAATTAGGTTAGGGTTCAGTTACAACTTTAAAAATTTGCGTGTGAAATCGCGGGAAACAGAGGTACTACATTTGATCATCTTCGAACAAGGCGTTTCATATAATTAAGATCGAACTTCACTTAAGGTAAGTTCGTTTGATCTTATAATTTTCTTTATTTTTTACTATTATAAAATCTTATACTATGCTCTAGTCGGTGCATATGTATCAAGAGGACAGTCCTGAAGTAGTTCTATTATCAAAAGTATGTGACCCACGAAATATCCAATGAAAATCCACAATTAAATCATGTCAAAATTCAAATTTATAGAAAACATTGAATTTAAAGTAAGATCAACTGATATATAAGTTTTGAACATCCTGTACAATTCACATCAACAGGAAACACACCAATGGGATATCGAAAGAGTTTGTGTGGGAAAAGTGATGATATATGGAAGATGTGATAGCAGAAATTGTAAAAATATAATTTTATACCAATTTGTAAATAGTATGTGAGATTTAGAATTAGCTTTCATTCATAAAATCATTAGTAGTAATTAGAATAACAAATAAGTAGGTAGGAAGTGACACAAAATTCAAAAATCTGTGAGAAATTGAAAAGATGTGTGTTGTCATGAGAGAGGATAAAAGTTTGGAAGAGATTGGGAAAAGTTACAAAAAGGAAGCCACGTATGAAAATTTGAAAGAGATATGAATAGACAATTCAAGAAAAAACTGGTTAAAAGATTCCTGAACGAGAGAAATTCCTGAAAGGCACAACTAGGAGAAATAAGTTATCAAAAATTTCCATTACCCGGTATAGAAGAGAAATCCATGAAAGAACGCACGTAAGCTGTCATTGCAATTCCAAAAGTACGTCCACGGGGCTGGATACATCACAGGAGAAGGAGCAACAAGGTATTCTAATCACCGAACTCACCAAAGTGCAACTTTCCGTATATTTATCCAATAACTTTGAGTGTCCGATCCACTGTTCACATTGTTTTGGCTGAACATTAATCAAAATTCCATGCTAAAGGACTGACCATAATTTTAAATATTCTTCCTATTAATAATCATCACTTATATTCAAATTGCACTATTTCATATTATTGTTTCTTTTTAGTATGAGGTATTTATCGCGGAGTAGGGCAGTTTTGAGGGTTTTTATCTGAATACTCTTATCGAATCGTCAGTGCCAAGTCGGCAATACAGATCACAGAACCGACTACTGAGAAGGAGCTGACTCATGTTCATAGGCGTACCTTACCGAGCTGGGATAAGGTAAAAAAAGGTTTAAACAGAGAATGGTAAGATAACATAGCCGGAGTTTCCATTTGTTATGATAGGGATTCAGAAATTGAAATCTGTGAAATAAATTCACAAAATATATATAAATTTGAAATCAATAACCAACCCATCATAACAATATATATAATCGGAATTGAAAACAATATTTTACCTAAAAGGCATTATCCTCATTGTATGATAATTTTAGAATTTCAGTTACTAGTTGTGCTACCCCTTCATTAGGACTCTTATTGGCTGAAATAAAAGGACGAAATTGTAAATTCGATTAATGGATTTTGGTTAGTCCGTAAAATGTATTCGCTACTTCTTCTGTTTTGTTAGATGATATTTTTCCATTTTCTAACTCAACAATTATTTTGTTAGCATTTTGTTGAAACTGAGAAGAAGGAATCTTATTTGAACATTGTATAATATCTCATTTTGTGTTTCTTTTCCTGGTGTGCCATATTGTTTTGTGCTGATAATAGTGGTGGAATCCATTCCACCTGAGGGGCTGTCATTCATTTCAGAATTATGTTTTCATATTGTTTTATGTTCTTCTATAATATTGTAGTTTTATTATTGGGATTTTGTTGAAAATTGTTTGTAATTAGATTGCATGTTAGTGTTGGAATTAACTTCCCAACTGTTTTTTCTAGGTGATTGACAATAAAGTCTACATCTGCCAATAATCGTGGAATTTTTATGACTGTGATGTTAGGTTCTATACTGAATTTGGGTTCCGATGTAAGAAAGCCGCTTACTTCTCTTGGAATTATTGTATGTGTCGAATTATTTATCCAATTTGGTTTTGTTTCAATTCTGTTAGTTTGTACTAGTGTTAAATTATTGTATAACATTATGTTGTTACTTTATATTCTGCAGTATGTACGGTGGTAGTTGACTGATAGTTTTCTATAGAAGTTTGTCTGGTAAGGTTTATTGTTGTGTGGTTAAAGTACCTGCAACGAAAATAAACACTTCGATTATGGAGCAATTCTCACTTAAGAATTGTAATACTCTGAGCCACCGTCGTGCAACTTCTGAACCAAGAGATACGCACGGAATAGTTTGGTGTTTGGTAAATTGACATTTGGAAATTTTGACATGAATATTAGGATATTTCAATAATCGTCATTTGTATTTCGATTTTGATGATGATATATAATTACGGTTTTTGACCATCATATTCAATTATAACTTTAAAATTTATAAATGATTCGCAATCTACCCAATAACCTCCATATGGAGATTGCGACGCGAAGACTTGCCGCTTGCCTGTATCGGATAATTTGCAAGCTGCCTGAGGACAAGGGATGTTCTAATTACTGTTCATGCAAATCGCATACTGTTTTCCAATCAGTTGGGAGCCTGCAACGAACGTTAATAAGGATTCTCAGACTGTTCTTGTACATTTCTTAAGCGATCAGATCAAAATTCCATATATTTGAATGTTTGTTGCATCCGCCAACTGTCAGTGTTTTGTCACGGCTCTGAGCGGACAGCGGTTCACAAAATTTGGTTGAATTCAACAAAAAAGTTCATTGAAAAAATATCTAATTAAATACTGTAATTCGTTATGAAATGGCATTATACACACGTCAGTTATGGGAGTACAAGAAGCTTGTTTATACCCTCTATATATATATATATATATATATATATATATATATATATATATATATATATATATATATATATATATATATGGAAGTTTTTTTTATCAAGAGGTATAACGAAAATTTGACTTCGCAGTTAGTTTGTGCTTTAAATGAGTGAAAAACAGCCTCTTTCCTTTTGTCATGTGCTACTCTCAACCTGTCAAATTTGACATTTTTTTCGAAAATCTTCAAAAAATCAGTTTTGTTTTAGAAATTTCGGAAAATGCCAAAGAAAAAGTTGCTCAGTTTCCAATTTTATACCTTTCCTCCAAATTTGGACTCTCTAATGTCACTTCTACTTTTTTCCATTTTTTTTAATTTTTCAAATCTTTCGCTCTACCGATTCGAACGAAACATGATTCAAATTTCATAATTTAGATGAATACGAGACTTCAATATCAAATCTTGCCCAAAAAATACTCAACATTGGCCTGTTACCAGAAAAAAAATAAATGCACCTCCAGAAATTCGTCTTTGTTGTTGCAAAGTTCATCTGGTTTTTTCATTTCATTGTGAAACTCATTCGGATTTTCGAAGTATGGACGTTAATATGTCAGTAATCGAATAAACGAATTTCTCTTCATTCTCATTACACTCGTATTTCTTTTTTTAATAGATTTTTATCCAGTTTGATTATTTTTCTGACCAATAATTCAGTTACAAACAAACCCGAAATATCATACTTTTCTGTAAACTAAACAATGACCTACAGTTTCATAACTATCCAAAAGACTTTCGTTTTAGCGATTTGTACTAAATATGATATACAATTTCGTGATTTTAAACAATACCAGACTAATGCAACATATCGGGCAGAAAATACTACAATTGATCGAATCAACATAACATTTTCCCTCAGTGGGCTTTTGAAAAAAAAATTAGTTTTGGTTATTGTCAAATAAATGCGTTTAATAAATCGAGTTGTTTTGTGTACATTTATAATTCACAAATAAGTTTTATGTACAATGCTATCCACACAAGACAAAGTGGAAATCGTTCTTTTATGTGGTGAGAATGTGCCATGTTGCTTGTATTTTCAATCACCGGCATCCAGCAAGACATATTCACTTCAGTACCGTGGGAAGGATATTGGAAACATTCAAAGAAACTGGCTCTGTGGACAATCGTTCCAAGAAACCACATGATCCAATAAGGTATACACACTCTTGAAGAAAGAGATTTCGATATTCGAGCAGGATTTTCATTTTGGTTCCAAGGTGAGAGAGAAAATGAAATCACATTTCCCTACAGGATTTATGGACAGACGAGGTAACTTTCACGTCGAACGGAACAGTTAGTTCCCAAAATTGTCGCTGGTGGTCCAACAATAATCCAAATTTTGTAATAGAATGCCGTGACCAATATTCATTCAAGACAAATGTGTGGTGTGGTTTATTACATAACCAAACAATTGGACCATATTTTTTAGAGAAAATTTGAACGCAGACATGTACAGAAATTTCATTACGAATCATTTGGCTGAAGTTTTGGATAACCTGCCTCTGACGAAATTTGTGGTATCAGCTTGACGAAGCACCGATCCACCAAACGGTAGAAGTGAAACAGTGTCTCAGTCAGATGTTTAGGGGCAAAGTGATAGCACGAGATTGGGAAGATTATTGGCCACCAAGGCTTATCTCCAATGGACTTTTTTCTATGGGGTTATCTGAAACAAACCATTTGCAAACAAAGAATATTTAGAGAATACCATTCGGGAGTGTTGTGTTAATATAAATCCCCTATTTATTAAAAATGCCACAAAGTCTGTGAATGAGAGGACTATAATTTGTTTAGAACGGGAAGGACGGCATACTGAATGATGAATTCGGGTTTTTTATGAGATTATTGAGATAAATCAATGAATGTTACGATGTTTTGTTGTGAATTTGGTTATGTTATTTTGGTTTAATGTTTTTTACACATCTAATGTGAAAATAAAGAATATGAGATTTATGAGATTAATTCAAGAAACGTTGCGAGAAATTATTATTTGCGCGAAAATTACATCAACCAGTTTACATCCAACAGTCACACTGTTGAACTACATCAAAATATTTCGAACTCATCTGCAGCTAACGGGATACAAATCTGTTAAAAAAAATACGAGTTTAATAAGAATGAAGAGAAATTCGTTTATTCGATTAGTGACATATTAGCGTCCATACATTGAAAATCCAAATCAGTTTCACAATGAAATGAAAAAACTAGATGAACTTTGCAACAACAAAGATGAATTTCTGGAGGTGCATTTTTTTTCTGATAACAGGCCAATGTGGATATTTTCTAGGCATTTATGACATTGAAGTCTCGTATTCATCAAAATTATGATATTTGAATCATGTTTCGTTCGAATCGGTAGTGCGATAGATTCAAAAATTAAAAAAATTGGAAGAAAGTCGAAGTGACAGTAGAGAGTCCAAATTTGAAGCGAAGGTATTAAATTGGAAACTGAGCAACTTTTATCTTTGGCATTTTTGAAAAATTTCCAAACAAAAACTGATTTTTTTAAGATTTTTGAAAAAAAATGTCGAATTTGACAGGTTAATAGTAGCACATGACAAAAGGAAAGGGGGAAAGGGGCTGTTTTCTACTCATTTTTCAAGCACAAACTAACTGCAAAGTAATTTTTATAAATTATATATAAATAAATAATTGTATTTTGTATAAACATATATATATATAAGGGTTTGAACTAACATGTATTTTGAGTACGAATGCATATTTACGTTATATCACTGACAGTCTGTTGTGAATAAAACAAGAGTTTAACTTCAATCCAAAAACAACTAATCTATATATGTATATATATATATATATATATATATATATATACGATTGTTACGATTCCAAGGAAGCCACCATCCGCCTACAGCTGTTCCATGGTTTCCCAATCATCAGGACTGCTTGTAGTCTTCCTCAAATTCGTTCCAAATCTCTCAGAGTGCTAATACCTACCGGCAAGTATGAAAATGTGGAATGCACAAAATTATAGAGGTGACACCTATAATTTGTGGGGTGAATCTTAGACCTAATGACGTGGAATTCAATGACACGAAATTTAGTGCACATTAATAGGTCACCAACAGATGTCAGTATAGGCCAATCCACGGCACCAGAAGTCGTACTCCTAGTGCGTTCAGAGTAATGCAAAACAAATCACGAAAGAAAGAGGGATTTGTTACGATTCCAAGGAAGCCACCATCCACCTCAATATGTTTCATGGTTTCCCAATCATCAGGACGGTCTTTCACGATTAGTCTCAGAGTGCTACTACCTACCGGCAGAAGATGAAAATGTGAAATGCACAAATTATAGTGGTGACACCTATAATTTGTGGGGTGAAGCTTAGACCCAATGACGTGGAATTCAATGACACGAAATTTTGTGCACATTAATAGGTCACCAACAGATATCAGTGTAGGCCAATCCACGACATCAAAAGTCGAACTACTAGTGCCTTCAGAGTAACGCAAAACAAACGGAAGAAAGAGAGATTTGTTACGATTCCAAGAAAGCCACTATCCGCCTATAGCTGTTTCATGGTTTCCCAATCAGCAGGACGGTTTGTGGTCTTTTTCAAAATTGTCCCAAATCTCTCAGAGTGCTAATACCTACCGGCGAGTATGAAAATGTGAAATGCACAAAATTATAGAGGTGACCCCTAAAATTTGTGGGTGAAGCTAAGACCTAATGACGTGGAATTCAATGATACGAAATTTTGTGCACATTATCAGGTCACCAACAGATGTCAGTATAGGCAATCCACGACACCAAAAGTCGGTACGGTACGAATTTGAGAAATACCACAAGCCGTCCTGATGATTGGGAAACCATTAAACAGCTATAGGCGAATGGTGGATTTCTTGGAATCGTAACAAATCTCTCTTTCTTTCGTTATTTGTTTTGCGTTACTCAGAACGCACTAGGAGTACGACTTTTGGTGTCGTGGATTGGCCTATACTGACATCTGTTGGTGACCTATTAATGTGTACGAAATTTCGTGTCATTGAATTCCACGTCATCAGGTCTAAACTTGATCCCACAAATTATAGGTGTCACCTCTATAATTTTGTGCATTATACAATTGCCGGTAATAATTAGCACTTTGAGAGATTTGGTACGATTTGAGAAAGACCACTAGCCGATCTGATGACTGGGAAACCATGAAACAGCTGTAGGCGGATAGTGGCATTCTTGGAGTCGTAACAAATATATCTTTCTTTGGTTATTTGTTTTGCCTTACTGTGAACGCACTAGGAGTACGACTTTTGGTGTCGTGGATTGGCCTATACTGACATCTGTTGGTGACATATTTATGTGCACGAAATTTCGTGTCATTGAATTCCACGTCATTAGGTCTAAGCTTCACCCCACAAATCATAGGTGTCACCTCTATAATTTTGTGCATTTCACATTTTCATACTTGGCGGTAGGTATTAGCACTCTGAGAGATTTTGTACAATTTGGGAAGACCACAAGCCGTCCTGCTAATTGGGAAACCATGAAACAGCTGTAGGAGGATAGTGGCTTCCTTGGAGTCGTAACAAATCTCTCTTTCTTTGGTTATTTGTTTTGCGTGTTACTCTGAACGCACTAGGAGTACGACTTTTGGTGTCGTGGATTGGCCTATACTGACATCTGTTGGTGACCTATTTATGTGCACGAAATTTCGTGTTGTTGAATTCCACGTCATTCGGTCTAAGATTCACCCCACAATTTATAGGTGTCACCTCTATAATTTTGTGCATTCCACATTTCCATACTTGCCGGTAGGTATTAGCACTCTGAGAGATTTGGAACGAATTTGAGGAAGACCACAAGCAGTCCTGATGATTGGGAAACCATGAAACAGCTGTAGGCGGATGGTGGCTTCCTTGGAATCGTAACAAATCCCTCTTTCTTTCGTGATTTGTTTTGCATTACTCTGAACGCACTAGGAGTACGACTTTTGGTGTCGTGGATTGGCCTATACTGACATCTGTTGGTGACCTGATAATGTGCAGCTTCACCCCATAAATTATAGGTGTCACCTCTATAATTTTGCGCATTTTGCACAAAATGTCGAAGTGGACGTCATCAAATGACGTCCAAAATGACACGAAAATGACGTCTATATGTCACATCCATAGGAGGTCATATTCATACGTCAAAGATACGTCATATTTATACGTCAAAGAGACATCATATTTATACGTCAAAGAGACGTCATATTTATATGTCAAAGGGACGTCATATTTATACGTCAGAGACGTCGTATTTATACGTCAGAGACGTCGTATTTATACGTCAAAGAGACGTGATATTGCAAGATGGAGTTTCGGACTTCCATTGTCTAAAGATATGAAGATTTGAAACCTAAGGAAAGAATAGTTACACTGAAATAAAAGAATTTAGAACCGCCTTGTATGTGTTATTGAAAAAACAATTGCATCAACATAAATTGAAATTGAATAAAGGAGCAATAAATGAAAACACCACACCTAAATATTGCGTCTAAATTCTTTATCAATTTCATTAGTACTGTTTCCTTAGCATTCAAATCTTCATACCTTCAGACAATTTAAGTACAAAACATACCGGGGGTATGTGTAAAGAATTGATACGGAGAATCCAAATAATTTTGAGAACCACGTATTTTTCGACATAGAAAAACTTTTCTGATATTTTACATAAAGAATCACCTATCAATTTTGTGCACATATTCTGATAATAGGAAAGTCTTTCATGCAAGAAAACATTTTACATGAAAATACATTTTTAATTTGGGTAAAAACTGACAAAAATTATTATATACAGCTACGAACACATAGAAAAAGGAAATAAATCAAACGGATAAATTTATACTAAAAAAGGTAGACACTTGACCACTTAGTTGTTATCTTCAAGAACAGTAGCTCTTTTCATTTTATTTTTTCTCTATCAGGAGAATGCTTTAGGCCCGGTATTTTCACCTCCGGTTATACTAGGAATCAATTAACCAATAGTTAGAATGTGCTTTTATTATCAATAAACGTTAAGCAAAAGCATATTCTAACCGTTGGTTAATTTATTCCTAGTATAACCGGAGGTGAAAATACCGGGCCTAAACCATATTTTAATACAGTCCTCAATATCCTTGTCAGTTGATTTGGGCAACTCTTCTTAACGGATTGATAACACAATAGGAGGTGATATGGTTGAATAGACGAAAACAAGAAAAATATATCACACTGTTATCCCCGGCGTCACTTATTTCTCTGAATTATATGACAACATACATTTTGTTTCAGTTAATCTAGAGAGAAGTAAATTTTTGTACTACCTCAATCACTTATTGCATTAACACTAAGACCATTTATTTTTATTATACCTTTGCCAATATTGTGCACTTTTACTATCACTATTACACACGTTCAATGGACAATGCGCATTTTAGAATACACAAACATTGCTTTTACTCACATTCCTAACCAGAGCTAGGTGGAAACTGGTGAGTCATCACTCATGACGCGCGTAGCTCGTGACCACGATCGTGTATATACGACCGTGCTCGTGACAAAGGACACAGAACACGGGCAAGAAACGATGAACAATCATGGAATGTAAAGTTGAGAACACATAATGATGAATCTGAATTTGTTTATATACTTTTAAATATTTCATTTATTGGACAGTGTAGTTATATCAGTACTGAGATCTGAGAGTATTGGTGTTTGCGACGTGCTTTTGTTGGGACAAAACATCTGAAATCGCAGCTATATGAGTTTGTTGTTTTATCTAATAATTATAGATGGCACCATATAATACGATTGAAAAATAAACATTGATGATTTCTTCAATAAATATTTCCTTTTTTTCATCGTCTTCATATCAAAAAGTAATTTAAACGTGACGATATCACTTACTTTCTCTTTTTTTAATGTCTCTCAATGAAAGGTGAGTGAGGAGATCAGTTGAACCCTTCCATAAACTGTACTATACTACAGTTTTTGAAAAAATGTCGTGAGTAGTATTATTTGAAATATAGGTATGCCGATTTTACTAGAACACTTGACCTGTATTTGACGTCTATTAGACGTCAAAAATAATAACGTCTTATATAAGTCATATATTGTGATGTACTTTATAGGTCATAAATTGGTCAGAGACGTCGTGGACCAAAAATGACGGAAAAATTACGTCAAAATAACGTCATGCTAGGTCACTTTGCTATCTGGGTAGGAGTACCTACGACTTTTGGTGTCGTGGTTTGGCCTATACTGACATCTGTTGGTGACCTATTAATGTGCACGAAATTTCGTGTCATTGAATTCCACGTCATTAGGTCTAAGCTTACCCTACAAATTATAGGTGTCACCTCTATTTCACATTTTCATACTTGCCGGTAGGTATTAGCACTCTGAGAGATTTGGATGAGTTTGAGAAAGACCACAAGCCGTCCTGCTGAATGGGAAACCATGAAACAGCTGTAGGCTAATTTTATTCTCAAACAATCAGACAAAGGCAATGTAACAGTCATAATGGACAAAGATCTTAACCTATCCAATGACATCATATTCAACAGTAGCTCATATGTAGAACTACCAAAAGACCTTACCTCAGCAATTCAGAGAAAGAGCAATGAATTAATTGAAGTCTTGTATAAAACAAACCAAATTGATGAAGTTATGAAAAAGAAACTCACATGCTATAATGGTATTTCTCCAAAATTCTATTCTCCACCCAAAATTCTTAAGTCAACTCTTTCAGTCAGACCTATAGTGGCTTCTATAGGAGCCACTACTGAAAAATACCCTTTTTTGTCAGAAATTTTAACTAACGCATAAAACTTTGATAATTAATATAATATAAAAGACTCTTTTGAAGTCACTGATAAATTTAATGATTCAACACTCCAAACGATTATGTTCTGGGGAGTTTAGGTGTCGTCTCCCTTTTTAGCGAAGTCTATTTGGATGCTTGTATTAGAGCAATACTCAAAAATTGGGATAATATTAGTAATTATTATTGCTTTAACGAGGAGACATTTTTGGAATTGTTGACTTTTCTTTTTGATAATACAAAATTTTGGCACCCCAATGGGGGCTTCTATTCCACCAATTTTACTAGCCCACATCATGGATGATTCTCAGTACCTTCAATAGCTAAGATCCTCATATCCAGTTCACAATTGAAACTGAGAAAAATTTAAAATGTCAGATAAAACAGTTCTAACTATCAGATCAATTTATTCTAAAGTTAAATATGAAACTCCATTATTTTCAATGTCAAATGTTATTTATAGTATTTCTTGTCACGGTTGTAATAAACAATATATTGGTCAAACGCAAAGATCATTATCGAACAGAATTATTTTTCATAAGAGTGACTGCAGATTGCATCCTGAAAGATTTGCTCTGGCAGAACATGTGAATAGATTTGACCACCAGATGAATTACTTGAAAGTGCTAACGACAGAGTCACATACATCAAGAGTATATTCTTAGAAATGGCTTTCATTTCCCAAGAAAACAATTGCGTCAATAAAAAAACAGATATTAACCATTTGAGTGAGATCTACTCTTATTTATTGTCAAAATTGACAACAATGCAATATCAAATAATAGTTATTTTTAACATTACCGCCACTGGTAACAGCAGTTGGTACTAATCTAACAGTTGGCACCACTGTAATAATTTCCAAGTGACACCCGGCAGGTGTCGTTGGCTCGAATATTATTGCAGGAATTATTATTTACGTTTCACGTGTCATACCACATAGTACACCTTTATTATTATATAATTTCAAACAATGTTAATCTATTTATCTTAAGTTTGAACTTCGTTTTATAGCTTCGATTTTTTCTTTTCACTATATTAGATGAATATGTTTAACATCATTGAAACCAACCTCAACAAAGTTGTAAGTAGCATAATGTTTCGTATTACGTATTATTATTGGTTTTTCCATTTATTGTATTTTCCCTGATAATGGAAATGAACATTCCCGAAAGCTTGGATAAACCTTAAAGAGTTTACTTTCTCGTTGCTGCTTACCCAATATCCCTAGTATATATATATTCGCATAACCGCTAACACTTGATAGTCCATAAGAAGCCAGAACAAAAATGTTTTTTTTTATTTTGTCAATTTTGTTTCGAATTATCAACCACTGTTTTATATATATATATATATATATATATATATATATATATATATATATATATATATATATATATATATAATTTTTTGAGTTTCTTGGGGTTTCGGTTCTTTTTGCGAATGACAGTCTTCTTTAAGGAGATAAACATTTATTTTTTCGACGTTCCGACCGTGTCCACGGTCTTCTTCAGGAACTAACAATAATTAGCTGGACCAATATTTTGAAAACAGGAAAGTGTAAAGGCAGCAGATGATTTATTTTCCATAATTATACAATTTTTTCCTCCTCTTCATTGTGTATAAATAACCGGGAGACTTTGTTGTTGTTCTTTTTATTAAAAATCAAACGTGAGCAATCTGATAAGGAGGCTGGTTGATATGGATATATATATATATATATATATATATATATATATATATATATATATATATATATATATATATATATATATATATATATCGGTTATAAAGAAAAGAGTTATTGTTATATTGCAATAATAGTATAACAAACTACATCCAACATTCTAACCATAACAAAATATATATATTCAAGTGGAAAAATTGTGTCCTTAAAAATGGAAGGTTGATAGGATTGTCGGAAGAGGACAAATAACGAACTTTCCAATTTTTAGCCAAAGTTTCGATAAACTTCACCAGGGCCTGAAAGGACAACAAGTTGTAAGGATGTAAGAAAAAGGTTTTTTTTTTTAAGTTGAAATAAAGTTAGTGTTCATTATGAAAAATTAAAAAAATATCGAAAATTTTTACTACACAAAGTTATTTGAAACAGAAATTTAAAAGAATTGTTAAACAATGATAAAAACATGTATATACCTCAACTAGAATCTCATGTGAAAAACAATACCAACATATATTTGAATGCGAACGCATAAATAAAAACACATGGTTTCCTTGATATGACAGGACAGATTCACAACGTAGGGTATTACGATGAGGAAACAACAGTACATGTCGTAAAAACAATTGTCAACTGGGTGAGCCCATCTTGTTTGTACCTATTGTATATACATTTTTTGATACCATGGAGAGGCATCTGTGTGTATACTTGTGAACATCCCAGTAGGAGGTTAACTTTCATATTTATCACTGGAAGGGGTATTTCAATAGTAAATAGCGTGAAGGATATAAAGAAATAGACGGGTTATATTTATAGATGTTGTAGCAGATTGGCATAAATTATGTTAAGATTTTGGGTGTCCGACCGGAAGTCAACTCTTTCATTTTTGAATTTGTTGATATATAACATTTCAGGAATGGGCAATTTATAAGGTTGACTAAAAATTCTTTTAAATTTTTGTTTTAAATAACTTTGTGTAGGAAATTTTTTCCATATTTCCCATTTTTTATACTAACTTGCCCTTATTTCAACTTAAAAAAAAACCTTTCTCTTACATTCTTGAAACTAGTTGTCTCTTCAGGCCCTGAAGAAGTTTATACGGTAAATAAACGAAAAGTTGGCTGAAAATTAGAAAGTTCTTTATTTGTCCCTCTTCCGACAATCCTATCAGCCTTCAAAATAGGGCAGAATGATATTTAAAAACTGCATAAATACCTGCTATGATTGTTTTTATAATTTTTCCCTGTCCGTTTTGCAACTTGAAAACTTTTGGCCATATTCTAGTAGACGCAGATAATTCAAGAGGGTGGCAGTTGAGTTTTTCTATTATCATCATTATGTGTAATCACTTCATTCAATTGGACAACCTTTAAAAATATATAAATCTAAATTTAGAAATACATATTCAGAATTCAACTCAACATTATATTTATATGCAAGAAACATCCTAAATACAAATTTAGTACCAAAAAGAAACATGACAGGCAAATATCATATTATTTTTCTTCTAAATGACCAAAATAATAAAATTTAAGCATAGAAATATGGAAAATGTTTGAAGAAATATTTGTAAATAGTACTATGTGTAGAAATAAAATTTGTAAATAACATCAGTATAAAAGGTAAGAAGTTGAAAAACGTGTTTTAAAAAAGGAGCTAATAGTGAAAATTGATAAAAGACAACAAAAAGTGTTGGTTACCAAGGAGAAAGAAAAATAAGGGGAGTCGAGAAATAAAAATGAAAAATGAAGCAGAACTGTGAATTTCTATGACCAATTTTGAAAGGAAAATGCTTTTAACTGAGTCATTTGAGAGACATGCATGCATACAATCAACTTTGTAACAAATCAGGAGCAAAATCTACTGAGAAACCAAGAATTGGAGGTTAGAGTCCCAACTTTTCACTTCACTAGCAGTAAGGAGGCCGAGTTTTGCAAGACATCCACTTCAAACTAACCGCAGAACATGCCTGGATTCGTGTGAGTGCAAGAAATATCAATAACAGGTATTTTTTCTTCATAAACTCAATCAAGTGTCACATTCTCGGTTTGATTACAAAAAAACAGATTATTTTGAGTGAAAATATTCTTCTTCTGTTTATCAAAAAGACTGAGAATAACCTATAAATACTTATTTTGGAATATTTCTATTATTCCGCATGAGCAAGCAAATTTAGAGTTTTAAATTTTGATTGGTTGAATAGTATTATTAGAATAATATAGATATCTCAAGCATAAGTAAGTAATATTTCAATAAAAAAAACTATCTTACTATTTTTGGACTCATCATTTATTATTTGATCATTTTGCAATCAATCTTTCTAACATAAACAGTATATTGACATCATTGAGCGAATCATCTCTACATAGGCATACCAACTGAGCTGGAAAAAGGTCAAATAAAAAAAAAAGAGAGGTAAAGTGTACAGGAGAAAAAGGGTAACAAGCATCATACCCAGAGTTTTCATTCGTTATGATTAGTATATGTCACAAATATTTAAAAAAAAACTCACTAACAATTTTATACAACATAAAAAATTGGCGCCCAACGTGGGGCGTTTAAACTAATCACCCAACGCGGAGCGTTTATACTAATTATTCAACGCGAAGCGTTTATACTAATTAGCCAACGCGGAGCATATATATAATTAGCAAAGAATTGAGATTACATATTTATTTAGGGAAAATTTTAATTTGACATTTTGGAATTCTTATATAAGAGTGGTGAGGAAAGTTAGAAATTTGTGGAGATAATGGATTTGAGAGATGGGAAAAAAGTTGGTTTGGAAGAAGTTGTAGAAGGCAGAGAGAGAGGTGATCAGGAAGAAGGAGAGAGTAGTAATGTACGAGAGTAATAGAACAGAAATGGAGAGTCAGTTTCAAAAATTGATGGATTTCATGGGAAGTATGAAAAATAAAATAGAAGGAAACATGGGAAAAATGGAAGAAATATTTTAAAAAATATAGGAGGTGTGAAAAAACACATGTAAAGAATAGAACAGAATAATAGGGAATTTTATTATAAGACAAGAAATATCAATGATTATTAATTCATTAGAACGTAATGATAAACAATTGCAAGATATAAGAATAGATCTTGATAATACTTATCAACGAATCAAGAGTGACATAAATATGGTTAATCAAAGATTAGAAGCACAACATCTAAATCCAATAATGAGATAAGAGGAAATAGTAGGAAATATCAGTAGGCATTTCAGAAAAGAAGTTTCTAAATTAATAAGCATGCATGAAGTTAAAACCATGGATAGATTAAATGAATATTTGTTGAGATTAGAAAGAACCTTATCTCATAGAAGATGGGCAAATAATAATCAAAATAGAAATATACGAAGTAACTATCGACACCAATATAATACTAATCGAAACAGTAATAGGCACATGTATAATCAAAATAATAATAGATACATGCAAAATCAAAATAATTATAGAAATAATAGGTATGATAATAACAATTATCATCAATATAGAAGTCGACATTACAATATGTATAGTAATGACAGTGACAATCAAAATAATGGACGAAATTTCAGGAATTAATTTACAAATAATATCAATGATAATAATAATATTTATAGTAGAAATCAATATCAAGGACAGACACAGTTATATAATAGAGAGGGACAACAAAATCCATTTTTTAATAATCATGAAAACAACGTACTTACAAAATAAGTCCATTTACATTGGAGAATAAATAGTATGGAAAGAATCAATGAAAGAGAGGGACAAATACGCACACAAGATAATCAGGCAAATGAAATACCATCCATGAATACTTCTGAACGACGAAATTTTCATAAGAACAGCCATATGAGAAGCTGGACTCACCAAATTATGAACACCCTAGAATTCATAATCTCAAATGAAAATATAAAAAATTAACAATTGATAGGTTTGATTATATTAATAGGTGATATAAAGAACAAATTTTTGAATTATGATGTATTTACTTTCAATATATATATTTGACGTTGATCAAAATATAATTTTCATACACCAAATTGTTATTTTTATTTATATAATATATACATTTCCATGTAAACGATAGAAACAAAAATGAACAAAACTGACGAAACAATATTATTATTTCAACACCCCTCCATAATCATATTGTTCGGGATTATAAGTCCAAGTCGTTGTCTTTGTTTTTGGAAAGCAGGACCTGGCAATCCTTTTGTAAAAATATCTGCTTGTTGATCACCGGTGGAAATGTATTCCACTTCAGTTCTTGTCGTATAGCATCTTTGATAAAGTGATGTTTGATATCTATGTGCTTCGTCCGCTTATGATGTTCTGGATTTTTAGCTATCTGAATAGCACCTTGATTATCTTCGAAAATGACTGTTGGTCTCGGAACGGGAAAATTGATATCTTCTATGATATTTTGCAACCATATAGCTTCACAGGTAGCAGCAGTGAGAGCCATATATTCGGCCTCGGTCGATGATAGGGCTACGTTGGTTGTTTTTTTTTGTCACCCACGACACTGTGCAACCATGTACCTTGAACACATATCCAGTAGTAGACTTCCTATCTATCGAATCACTTGCCCAATCCGAGTCCGAATAACCTATCAATGTCGGTTGAGACTTATCTTTCTTGAAAACTAACTTCAAGTCCAGGGTTCCTTTAGTATATCTCAGAACTCTTTTGAGTCCCCTCCAAAGTGTTTCATTTGGACAATTTTGGAACCTACTGTAGAAATTTACTGACGTACAGAGATCTGGTCGTGATCCCAAAATTGCATACATTAAGCATCCAATCAACTGTTTGTAAGGTTTTTCTAATAGAATACCATTATCATCCTTTGGAATTTGCATTTTACTGTCCATTGGAGTTGACACTGAATGACAGTCTTTCATGTCAAATCGCTTCAAAACATTCATCAAGTATTCTTTTTGACTAATGTATATAGCATCACCACCAGCATTTCTTTCGATTTTCAATCCCAGAAAGTTCTTCAACTCTCCAATATCCATCTCGAACTCATTTTGTAAAGTGGTTTTCAATTTTAGAATTTCCATATCATCTCTCGAGCACAAAATTATATCGTCCACATAGAGAAGCAGAAAAATAGGTTCAGGTTTTCCTAGTTCCATGTATAAACAGTGATCAAACTCTGACCTTTTAAAATTCGAAGTTATCATGAAACTTTCAAATCGTTCATTCCAGCATCGGGGAGACTGCTTCAAACCATACAAGGATCTATTGAGTTTACAAACCAATTGATTATTTTTCTCAAAACCCTGTGGTTGGTACATATAGATGTCTTCTTTCAGGAACCCATTCAAGAATGCTGTTTTCACATCAAGTTGATGTAAAAACATATCGTATTGAATAGCCAAAGCTAGAAGTATTCTAATAGTTGTAAGTTTCACTACCGGTGCGAACGTTTCATTATAATCCAAACCTGGTTTTTGCAGGAATCCTCTCGCTACTAAACGGGCTTTATATTTGGGCTTTGCATTTTCACTTGGTTTTCGTTTGAAAACCCATTTAGAACTTATTATAGTAGCATTTTTAGGTGGTTCTACCAATGTCCATGTTTTATTTTTGGACAGAGAATTCATTTCTTCTGAAGCAGCATTTCACCATTCAGCTTTGTCTGGGAAATTTTCAATGTCATTAATGTCAACAGGAACGTCATCAACGAAAGATTGTGCACACAGGGCGAGGCATGTGAAATCTTCCAACCACAATGGGGGCTTTCTGGATCTCTAACTTCTTGAGCTATGAGGTTCAACGGAGTCGGAGTTTTGGCTCTCCTCAGTTCTTGAATCTGTTTCGACTGTCACTTTTGACGTTTCTTCCATAACTTCATTTTCATCAGTTTTTTCACGCACTACTTCAAAAGGGTTTTCGTCTTCATTGGATTTAACTTCGAACCATTCACGTATTGGAAAATTTATACAATATTCATCAAATTTAACATCATGTGCCGAAATGATTCTCCTTCTTTTGGGATCCCAAAGGTGGTAACCATCAGCAGTGTATCCTACCATGAACATTTTGTTCACTTTGGAATTCATTTTCCTCATTTCTCTTTTGGAATCAATGCATAACAAATACAACCAAATACTCTAAGTTTAAAAACATCTGGTTTTGATCCATACCACAGCTCAGTAGGAGTATTGAATTGGAGACATGATGTTGGGCTCCTATTTATGAGGTAAACAGCTGTTTGTACAGCCTTACTCTAGAGGAATTTGGGTAATTCTGCCCCAGCCATCATGCATCTTGCTTTCTCCAAAATAGTACGGTTCATTCTTTCGGCTAATCCGTTTTGTTCTGGAGTTTGAGGTATGGTATATTCCGTTATGATACCCTTCTCCTCACAAAAGTTTTTGAAGTCTTGAGATGTGTATTCCCCTCCATTGTCATACCGCAAACGAGATATCTTGCTACTGAATTTTGCAGTTACCCAGGCTTCATATATTTTGAAATACTTCAATACTTCGGACTTTTTCCGTAAAATATATACAACAGTGAAATGGGAGTAATCGTCTATAAATGTGAGAAAATACATGTTTTCATTCCAGGAGTTTGGAGTAACTGGACCACATACATCACTGTGAGTTAATTCCAGGTGTCTACTGGTTCTTTTTCTTTCCTTTCTATGGGGAAATTTTGACTGTTTTCCCTCTACACAAGTCTCACATATTTTAGGGTTTTTTTCTGGTATTAAATTCATTCCATCAACCATATTTTCATTGAACAACTTCAGCAAATATTTTTTCCGATATTCCAAACGTTTGTGCCACAGTTCCATTTAAGAAAATTATTTATGAATAATAACAACTCTCATTCCATTCTTGCCATAAAACCAATTCATATAATCTATCAATTCTTTTGGCTACTGCAACCACTTCATTATTTTTAATGATACGAGCTTCTGCTTTTTCAAAAACAATTTTCTTTCCAGCCATTTCAATTTTTCGCACGGAGAGCAAATTTATTTCCGAATGTGGAACGAAAAGAACATTTCTTATATTACATTTTTTTTTATCCCGTTCATCATGGCAAATACTTCTATTGTTCCAATTTTCGTAGCTTGTAGATTTTGGCCTGATTTTGCAACTGAGATTCTAATTGGATTTTTTAAATCTGTCACTGAGGAGAAATATTCTTTTTTTGTTGACTAGATGTTTGGTTGAACCAGAATCCAAGTACCATCGAATAGATTTGGGCTCAGCTGAATGATTAAGTACGGATGGCTGATTGAAAGCGAGGAATGATACAGATGAATCCATAGAATCACTTTCGTCGTCTGATTCAATTGCAACCATTCCGCTCGTCCATGATTTGTTTATGTTTACTCGTGTTCGTTCTATGGAAATTAGATGAACTTGCTTCAGCTCCTTTTTCTTGAAAAAACATTCCTTTTCCTTATGCCCAATTCTTTTGCAATGATTACATCTATACTTGAAGAACAAATTACTTGAAAACGCTGTAGGAGTAGAAGACTGTACTGATTGAACTTCAGAGTGACTATTATTGTTCTCTTCAACTCTTAATCTAACATTTTCCTTTGGAATCGAACTGATTTTTAGTCTCAAACAGTAACTAACACTTCATTCCTTTGGCAAAGTTAGAAACAGATGGCAGATTATATCCAATTCTTCCATTTTCGCACCACAGCTTAATTCTCGTATGATCTTGTCGAACGTCAGAAAATGATCCTGAAGAGAGTTTCCTTCATACTTCAATGTTAACAACTTCTTCCTCAGGTATATTTGATTGGTAATGCCTCTACGTTCAAATGTTGTCTGTAATGTTGACCAGATTTTCCATGAGGATGTCTTATCTTTGACATATTCAAGATGACTGTCAGATATACGTTGTATTATGAGCGACTTGCATTTTCGTTCTTTGGCTTTCAGCTTATTTTTCTTCTCTTCGTCAGATTCTGTATCAATTTTCTCCGACCATGATTCATTCAGACATTCTAGGAGATATTTTTCTTCTAAAAGAACTTCCATCCTATATTTCCAATTGTCATAATTCAATCCATCGAACAGTGGTATTCTATACTCGTTGTCTGGGCCCATAACCTTTCGAATTATGATGTATTTACTTTCAATATATATATTTGACTTGATCAAAATATAATTTTCATACACCAAATTGTTATTTTTATTTATATAATATATACATTTCCATGTAAACTATAGAAACAAAAATGAACAAAACTGACGAGACAATATTATTATTTCAACACAAATAAGTAAAATTTTTAATAGATACAGAATCAGAAGCATCTCTAATAAAACAAAATAGTTTTGAAAATATCCTAGACACTAAAAATACAATTGTGAAGATGCCTACACAAATTTGATGGAAATAAATGGAAAAAAATTAACAGAAACGAATCAATACAAAATTTAAATGTGGAATTTGATGTAATTATAGGTACATATCAAATAGACAAAATGAAAGCTAAAATATATTATGGAAGAAAAGGTATAGAAATGGATAGTAAATGGTTTGATTTTTTTAAGGAAATTTTGTGTATGAGAGGAATGAATGTGAGAAATGAAAGTGATAATAATAATAATGGAATATATGATGAGAAATATAAATGTGATGATAAAAATGAAAGTTATGTTGAAGAATTATTGAATGAATATAATTAGTTAATTGTGTATGAATCAAGAATAGCGAAAGAGTATGTGCACAAAATACAGATAAAAGAAATAGAGAAATTCAGATCTAAAGATTATCCAATTCTATATAAATATAGAGAGCAAGTAAGAGAAGAGATAAGAAAAATGTTAAAACAGGGAATAATAGAATAGAATAGTTTTAGTTGTAAAGAAAAAACTCAGATTATATTTAGATGCCAGAGAACTCAATAAAATTACTATACCACAGTATGAATCTCCACTTGATATAGAAACTATTTTTGGCAAAATCACAAATTCTAAGATTTTTTCCAAAATCGATTTGAAGCATAGTTTTTGGTTGATACCTTTACATGAAAATTCTAGAAATTATACAGAATTTAGCATAGGAGGGGTAGTTCATAGATTTTGCTTTGTTCCATATGGTTTACAATCTGCTTGTCCAGCATCAGAAAGAGTGTTACATAAAATACTTTACAAATATGAAAATTTTGCACTACATTACATTGATGATATTTTGATACATTCAGAAGATGAAAAAAAAGCGATGAAGCGGATTTAAAAATTATTATAAATAAATTTGAATTTTTTCAAGAGGAAATAAGTTATCCTGAAAGTATTAAGACAATAAGGGCATACAATTTAAAAACTTTAAGAGGGTTTTTGGAAATACTGAATTACTTTAAAAGATCAATTCCAGACCTTAGTAACAAAGAAATACCTTTGATAGAATTACTAAAAACAAATTTCAAATGGAAATGGGGAAATGAGCAAGAGGAAGCATTTTTAAGATTGAAAAACATATTTATACAGAATCTGAAAATTTTTCATCCTGATTAAAATTACCATTTATTTTAAGGACAGATGCATCTATGCAAAGATTTGCAAAGGTGGTAATTCAAAATCAACAAGGAAAAGAAGGTCCAATATCTTTCATATCGAGAATAACTTAAAAACATGAACGTAACTATACTGTTACTGAATTAGAGTTAGCATAACAAAACTAAGATTTTATTTATTAGGAACTAAATTTTATATAGAAACAGATCATGAAGCACTTATGTCCATAGTAAATTGTAAATATGCTAGTAACAGAGTACATAGATGAGCATTATTACTTCAGGAATATAATTTTGAAATTAGACACATTCCAGGAAAACAAAACATGATAACAGATACTATAACAAGGATGGAAATGGTTGAATCTAATACTCCAATATAAGTTAAAATAGGTGTAAATGTTTTCAAAAATAATACAGGGTCATTTCCTTTAGATACAATAATAGCTGATCAAAATAACTTAATAAATAAAGACAAAAGAAAAACCATAGAAATAAATGGAATATTATTAAAATTGTTAATGGAGAAGAATTATATGTAGTAACAAAAGAGTTATCTGAAAGAATAATTAATAACATCCATGAAAAATATTTGGAATCAGGAAAACTTGGATGATATTCAGGAAGACATAAGTTTACGAGATATAGAAACAACTAAGGATATAATAACAAGATGTGAATTATGTTAATTGGGAAAACATAAAAACATGACTAACAAAAATGAACCCAGAAGCATAATTAACAGCCTTTAAAATTTTTATTTTTTGTCAACAATTTGATAAAAAGTCAAAATAAAAAAATTTTTAAGGGGTTTTAAAATTTATTGAATTATATCCTACTAAGAAAACTAATTTTAAGACGGCCAAAAAGTTATTCATAGAATTTATAGTAGAAATAGGAAAACCAGAACATATTATTCTTGATAGGTAATGCAACATATGATCAGATGGAAACATTTACTCAGGATATTGGTATACAATTAAATTTCACTAGTATTAGACATCCTTCATCAAATCCTACAGAGAGATATATAAGAGAGGTGATAAAATATTTAAGATTAACGTCACAAGAAAATCATAGACTATGGGATGAAAAAATAGAAATAGAAAAACATATATATCATGACTAGGAGAATGCTTGACAGATAATGGGTAAAGAATGATAGAATTTTAAATGAGATTATGGAAAAAGTTAATATAAGGATTAAAAGAAATGCAATCCAATATATAAAAAGGGAAAATAAACGTGGAACAAAACGAACAAGATTTAAAAAAGGAGATTTAGTTTATAGTTGAAGCATTAAGAGTACCCAATGTTAAACAAAGAATATGTGCAAAATTACAATTACCATTTGAAGGACCATATGAAATAGATAACGAATAGGCTAAAAATAGCTACAGACTAATTAATGCATATGATAAAACTTTGAAGGAGTTTTTAATATAGAAAGTATTTATCAATTCAACTAACTATATAAATTTTGTCATTTTGATAATTTTCCAATTTGAATCGACGATTTCCAATGATAGGTTTTATCTGAAACAAAAAGAAAAGAAATATTAATAACTTTGGTACACTAATAAAATTGATATTCAGATTTAACTAATGAAATAGTATTGAATGAATGTGGTTTTTTGTGGAGGAACAACGTTTCTTGACATGTTTTTTGGGTAACCTTCCACAGTCTGAAAATGAAAATATAATCAGGAAAATCTATACAAGTGTAGAAAAAGCGAAAAAGACTCTGCGAGAAAAAATCCAAATTATAAAACAATTAGAGGAGATTTAGAAGATTTTGAGAACGGGAGCAGATATAGTCCCCGAAACGTCACGCAAAAACTATATAGAGAAGTATCTTTTGAATTTTTTAAAAAAATTTTTTGATAGGCAAATTCAGAAAACGGCAAGTTATTGACAAATTGAATCATTTTTCTATAAGAAATATAATTTGGTGAACGCAATAACTTATCGGGGTGAATATAAATTTTTGGGAAATTGTTAGGATATGGTATATATGTCAAATAAAAAAGTAAAAATAGGCCACAATGATATTTAAAAACTACATAAATACCTGCTATGATTGTTTTTATAACTTTTTTGTGTACGGTTTGCATCTTGAAAACCTTTAGCCATGTCAGGCAATGTTTTGCACCTTTGTAACTTTAGCCATTTTCAATCAACGCAGACAATTTCAACGTGTAGCAGATGAGTTTTATCCTGATTTTCGTTATGGATCGATCATTTCATCCAATATTTATTTAATTTATTTGAGTAGAGAAATCAAAATTAGTATATCACATTAATATTTCAGAAGTATAAATTAGAAAACACATTTGCTTTGGAATTTATCAAAATTAAATTATTTATCAGTAAAAACATCCTGTATAAGAATTCAAAACTGAAATGAAATGAAATATGACAGATGTCAATGATTTCAAAAAGAGATAAAATATGAGGTTTCAAAACTGAAAAAAAAAATTTTCACTGATAGGATTCATATCAATTGTATAATGTTTGGAAAAAATATTCTAAATAAAAAATGTACCATAGCATAATAAAGAGAAAAATGTTTTTCGGCAATGTCAATAATCTTATGAAAAATTATAGAATTGATTGGATAGTTTAAGAAAGAAAAGTTTCCAGGAGATGACTATTGATAAAAAGAAAAGAGGAGGATGATAAGAAATATTTTTGAAGAAAACATGTTTGAATTTTTAATATAAAAAATATTGATAAAACCTGAGAAATTGTCTATACAAGGTGTTATGTAAGTACGTGGCCAAACTTGAAGGGGTATTATTTGAGTACTTCTGAGACGAAAAGTTCATATAAACATAGGTCCGGTAATGCTTCGATTTCAAGATACAGGGTGTCAACATTTTTAAAAGAAATAGTTTTTTCCCAAATATCTTAATAATTCTTTAGCCGATTTTGTTAAAATTTTGCCGTGTTATTTGGGGTAGCAAGGGGCTAATTGAGCCTTAACTAGATTGAAAATATCATGTCCAGTGACGTCCCAGAAGTCACCTTAACCAATATTTTCAATTAAAAAAATGTGCGCCACTGATTTTTTTTTTTCAATTTTTTTATTGTTTTCGCACTGAGCTAGTAAAACTACGACTTTTTTATTTTTTGCATTTTTCCGTATCTTGCTTTGTTTTCGAGAACAAAAATAAAAATCACTTTATTGTTATGTGGTAACGCCGAAAATTAAAAAAAACATAAACAAGAAGAACCCTTTATTGAAACCACACTTAAACAAATGGCACGCAATTTTTTTCAGCAAGAAAACATTTACCAATAAGTTACACAAAACTTACAATAGTTGCTCAAAATTTCTTCCTTCAACTTCAATTCAAGCATACCTCGTCTTAACATCGATTGCCGAACACGTTGAAATATTTCCGGAGTATGTCTTATCTGATCACATGAATCCCGTATCCGTTGGATTCATTCTTCTTCAGTGTTGACTGGAGTTTTATAAACGAGGGACTTTGAATGTCCCCAAAGGAAGAAATCTAAGGGATTTAGATCCGGTGACCTGGGTGGCCATGACTGTGGACCTTCGCGACCGATCCAGGTTTCTCCATAAGTTGCATCTAGAAATTGACGTGCTACTATATGCTAAAGTGAGGTGCATATAGCTCCTCTTACTGCCAGTGGGACATTTTCTAATAGTACAGGTACACAAATTCCAAAAATGACGATACTCTTGACCATTTAGTCTAGGGGGTAAAAAATGAGATCCAATGAGATAATCACCCACAATACCAACCCAAACATTCACGGAAAACTGTTGTTGATAATGATGTTCTATAACCGCATGGGGATTTTCTTCAGCCCAGATATGATTGTTATGGAAGTTCATAATTGAATTTCGGGAGAAACACGCTTCATCGGTAAACAATATACGGGATAAGAAATGTCGGAGATGCTGCCTGTTGTTGCAAAAGCCAAGTAGAATAAACAACTCGCTTGGGAAAATCCGCAGGTAATAACGCTTGCACATGCTGTATGTGTTAAGGATACAGTTGAGAGTCCCTTGAAATCTTCCATACAGTAAAGTGAGAAATGTTTGAATGTTGTGCAATTTTGCATGCACTTGTATCGGGGCTATGCTCAACTTCACGTAAAACTGCTTCCTCCAGCTCCACTGTTCTTACCGTTGCAGGTCTCCCAATAAGAGCAACCGACCTTTGGGAGGTGCATGATTCGTACAGCCTCTCATGTATTCTCACAAATGTTTGTCTATTTGGTACAATGCGATGAGGATATCTTTCTTGATAAATGCGTCTAGCCGCTCTGGAATTGACTTGGGCCATTCCATAGACAAAATGCATATCGGCCATTTCTGAGTTTATAAACCGAACCATTTTCTAATATCAGTAACGAATTGTATAGCCTAAAACTCTTAATAACACTTCAAATAATTACTATCAAATAATTACGTATGCACTGTTTCAAGTTATGTCAGAGTCAAATTTGTTTGAACAATTGTTTTTTCTTCCATGGCACTCTAACTTTACTTCCAAAACACTGCAGTAATAATTAACGTTCTTTGTTTCATCGAAAACAGTTTATCTAAAAATTCAAAAGATGGCTTTTGTGTAATTTTAATTGTTTAATCATAAATAAAAATCTGGTCATTGCATATCCATGGACAACAATAAAAATGTTTTTTAATAATTATTATTTTTTTTTATTGCTTGCAATACTTTTGATAACAATTTCTAAGGCTAGAATAGACTATTGATATGGAAAAAAATAAGTACACCCCAGTTTTTGATGGTTTGGTAGTTCAATTTTTTTATTAGGTTGTCCCAGGGACATGCAATAAAGTGATTTTTATGTTTATTCTCAAAAACAAAGCAAGATACGAAAAAAATGCTGAAAATGAAAAGGTAGTTTCAGTTGCTTATGCGAAAAAAAAATACCAACATTGCAAAAAATCAATGGCGCACATTTTTTTGCTCTTCCGGGACGCCACTGGAAATGATGATTTCAATCTAGTTAGGGCTAAATTAGCCCTTTACTACCCCAAATAACACTGCCAAATTTCAACAAAATCGGCCAAAGGATTATTAAGATATTTAGGAAAAAACTATTTCTTTTAAAAATGTTGATACCCTGTATCTTGAAAAAAAAAGCATTACCGGACCTTTGGTTGTATGAACTTTTCATCTAAGAATCACTCGAAGAATCACCCCTTCGAGTTTGGCCACGTACTTACAAAATAACACCCTGTATAATTGACATAAGTGCTTTGAAATAAAGCCCAGTGAAACTCAAGCAAGAAGAAAGTGAAGTCATCAGATTAGAAACATACCTAAGAAAAACGATATTATAAATCCTTAATCTGCCGATACAATTGTTCCAGCCAACATTCTTTAACAACATCACAAGTCAACTACCATTATATCCACCAGGACTCTTAAAGTGAAATTATTCCTTTACAATCACAAATATTTTTCCTGAAACTATTCATGAACAAAGTGCACTTTCCATCCAGACAATCAACATAGTTATTTCAAATCCCACCAAGTTTGGTTAGAACTCTAATTTTCTTGTAAAATAGTATAAGTTAGTTTTCTCCTAGTGGTACGTAGAAAATATGTTAATTTTGAATGATGAGATAAAATATGGATTCCAAACATTTCCTTTTCTGAGACAATTCAATTAAATAAAACTACCTTTTCTGGGTCCATTAATTGTATTTATCAATACATAAAGAAAAAATTGACATCGAGCAAAGAAAAAGTCCCAGCTGCAACCCTCTTGAGGTTAAGACGATCATCTCGGCATAGGCGTTACCGACTGAGCTATAAAGGTAAAGTGGGAAGGTAAAAACTAAGTGCGAATTTACACGATCCAATAAATTGGTCAATTTTGTGACCTTGAATTTTATTGATAGGTGTAAACAGAAAATTGTCGTCAATTTGAACTTGACCAATAAATTGATGAATTTAGAATCGGTTCTAATTTTTCATCAATTTTTAGTGACAATTTGCAGTAACTTTCAGTCATGAATTGGTTGCCTGCTAGAACAGAGATTTTCAGATTATGTTATTATTTCCGCAATTTCACATATCCTACCGCGAGAAAAATGATTGTTGCGGAAAAAACATAATTTACGTTGCATTACATTCTCAGCAATGTGCATTGCAGTATATAAAAGAAAGAAATGTAGAAGATGGTGGATTAGACCTTAGATTGAGAAAAGAAGACAAGGAAACTTGACATTAGTCCACGAAGAATTTCTGAGTGCAGATCCTGATCAATTCAAACTATAGGCATTTAGAATAGATCAGAGTCAATTCAATAAGCTATTGAATCATATTCAGAATTTTTCCTGTAGTTGAACCATTTCTTGTCAGTATGTTGGTATTCCTGAGTAAAAACAGTTGCCAAAATTGACCAATAAATTGTCAGGTGTAAATATAACCCATATTGGTCAATTTTATTGTTCAATTTATTGATCAATTTTATTGGATCGTGTAAATTTGCACTAAAAGAAAGAGACAGTGTTTTTCATAGCCGGACATATTTTAAATACAATAAGTAATATTATAATTTCACAATTTCACAATATATCTCAAATCATAATTATATATATATTATATATATATATATATATATATATATTATATATAAAATATATATAAACTGAGTTTAGGAAACACAAAAAACCAATTTTATATTTTTCTTTGAGGTTGCAGTCAATAGGAAATGGCCATGTAAAGAAGACTCTTTGTTAATTTGTCGAGCTTTCGAAATACTTTATTTCATTATCAAGACATCTGAAAAGAACAAAATCACATTGTAACAATGCTCTTTTTTATGAACCATAAAAAACTTACTAACTCGAGGTTGCTAACAGGAAAATATCGGTGCACATCACAAATAAAATCTTTAAAAATCAGTTTGTAAAAAACATCTTCAACTACTTGAAAATCTCATGTTGAATATGCAAATTCATGTCGAATTTGATTGAAATACACACGTGGTGATCCCTGCAGTGGATTGTCGAGAAAGGACCGTGAACGCGGTCAGAATGATTGATATGATGTTAGAACCAATGAGGGAAGAGCACGTGTTTATCCCACTCTTCGACGATCATCTATGGCGGGCTATTCAAGAGTTGTACAGGGACACTTTCGCCTTTCGTGTCAAAATTCAGTAGATAGTTATATATCACGCTGAGATTTGCAATATCGGAACGTTTATTCATACAATTAGGTTGATTGTTGATATATATCATTTCTAGAAAGTTTCTTTTATACAAGATGTTTTCCTTAGCCAAAATACTAGGGTTATTGAAATTGCTAAAATGGTTGAGTTTAATCGAATGCTCTGCAAGTGCACAGCTGTTCGATTAAGCTAAGTCAATTTGGTTGTTGTTGAAAGTGGTGTTATCAATATGTAAAAAATATGTATATATAATGCTTAGTACTTGTGATGCTTCTCATTTCTTAAAATAGTCTTTTGCGTTCATTGTTTCTTTTTTAATGTACGCAAAAATCATTATCGAACAGAATAATTTTTCATAAGAGTGACTGCAGATTGCATCCTGGAAGATGTGGTCTGGCAGAACATGTGAATAAATTTGACCAGCAGATGAATAACGATTCAGTGAAAGTGCTAGCGACAGAGTCACATACATCAAAGAGAACATTCTCAGAAATCGCTTTCATTTCCCAAGAAAACCATTGCATCAATAAAAAAACATAAATCAACCATTTGAGTGAGATCTACTCTTATTTATTGTCAAAATTGACAACAATGCAATATCAAATAATAGTTCACTTTAACATTACCGCCACATGGTAACAGCAGTTGGTACCAATCTAACAGTTGGCACCACTGTAAGAATTTCCAAGTGATACCCATCAGGTGTCGTTGGCTCAAATATTATTGCGGGAATTATTCCTAACCTGTCAGTTTCACTTGTCACACCAGATGTAGTACAGCTTTATATTTATATAATTTCAAAGAATGTTAATGTGTTTGTATTAAGTCTGAACTTCCGTTTTATACCTTCGATTTTTTCTTTCGATCACTATATCAGTTGGATATGTTTAACCTCATTGAAACCAACCTGAACAGAGTTGTAAGTAGCATAATGATTCGTACTTGAAAAAGTATTACTATTGGTTTTTCCATCTATTGAATTTCCCCTGATGATGGAAATAAACATTTCCAAGAGCTTGGATAAACCTTACTTTTTCATTGCTACTTACCCAATATCCCTAGTATTGTACCTAACTAGTCAGCAAATACTACCCACCCATATATCGCATAACCGCTAACACTTGATAGTCCATGAGAAGCCAGAACAAAAATGTTTTTTTTTCAATTTGTCAATTTTATTGCGAATGATCAACCACTGTTATGTTTAAAAATTTAATAAAAAACTGATTATTATTATTATTATTAGGTATTTAAGTCATCCCGTTTCATGCTATGTTTGTTTTACAATTTCTCTATCCTTTTTACTATTCTAGAATCTTATAACATGCTCTAGTCAACGCATTTGTATCAAAATGTCAGTCCTGAAGTATCTCTATTGTCGCAAGTATGAGTGGTAATATATTTTAAAATTTGTGAAAATGAACAAAATGTGTGGGTTGCCAAGAGGAACTGTAACAAGCTTGGGAGAGATGGAAAATTGTGTTAGGAAACGAAGCCAGTGACAAATTTTAGAGAAAATTATTATAAGAAAAAACACAAGAGAAAACAAGCGGAACTATCCTTAAACGTTTTACAAATAATTCAGATATGAATGGGAATATAAAAACAAGAAAAAATCACTCACCTTAGAAAAATAACAAAAGTCCAGTCCATGCCATTGCCAGGAACGGAAACGGTTTTTTTTGCAGTGTAGCTGAATATTACAGTAAGCACAAACACTTCCAATAGACAGCAGAACACCAGAAAGCAGGTATTTCAAACGCTGAATTAAATGCAGTCATAACAGGTCCAGACCCTTATAGTGATTGTTTGATCATTTGTGTCCATCGATTTGAACTTTTGTTGGTTTGTTCTATTTTCACAGACTGTCCATAACATTCAAATGTTTATTCACCAAATATTTATCATACACAAAGAAGTTTACCATTTTTCATCACTGTTTTATTAAGATAAGTTATATTTCGCAGAGTAGGTGAATTTCAAGGATTAATTTCAATAAAAACAACTATTTGACGATTTTTCTGCATTCTTTGTTTATCTGTTTAACATCTAACCACATTTCTCCCCACGAAACAGCATATTTGACATCGAGCTTTGCGCCAAGTTGGCACTATTGAACCTTGCTGCTGATGATAGAGATGACCCATTCCTCATAAGCGTACCGACTGAGCTGAGATAAGGTAAAGAGAGTGTTGAAAAAGAGTAAGACAACATAGCCGGAGTTTCATTTTTGTTATGATAGAAATTATTAAAAAGACAGGGAAATCAATTAAACAAATTATAAATAAATAATAAAGAACTTATCATAACAATATATATATATAAATATATATATATATATATATATATATATATATATATATATATAGGTTAGGATTTGAAAAAAAAGGGTCTGTAGAATTGAAACTAATAGTATAACAAACTACATCCAACATTCTAAATAACTCAAATTATATATATATATATATATATATATATATATATATATTCAAGTGGAAAAATTGTGTCCTTCAAAATTGAAGGCTGATACGATTGTCGGAAGTGGACAGATAATGAACTTTCCAATTTTTAGCCAACGTTTCGATGAACTTCATCAGGGCCTAAAAGGACAACTAGTTGTAAGGATGTAAGAGACCGGAAGTTAAAGTTGAAATAAAGTTAGTCATTATTATAAAAAAATATGGAAAATATTGAAAAACATTCCTACACAAAGTTATTTGAAACATAAATTTAAAAGAATTGTTAAAACATGATAAAAACATGTACATACCTCAACTAGAATCTCATGTGAAAAACAATACCAACATATATTTGAATGCGAACGTATGAATAAAAACACATGGTTTCCTTGATATGAAAGGACAGATTCACAACGAAGGGTATTACGATGAGGAAACAACACCACATGTCGTAAAAACAATTGTCAACTGGGGGAGATGAGCCTTGTTTGTACCTATTCTATATAAATATATTGATACTTCGAAGAGGCATCTGTGTGTATAGTGTAAACTTGTGAACATCCCAGTAGGAGGTAAACTTTCATAGTTACCACTGGAAAGGGTAGTTAATAGTAAATAGCGTGAAGGATATAAAGAAATAGACGGGTTATATTTATAGATGTTGTAGCAGATTGGCATAAATTATGTTAAGATTTTGGGTGTCCGACCGGAAGTTAACTGTTTCATTTTTGCATTTGTTGATATGAAACATTTCAGTTATGGGCAATTTATAAGGATTGACTAACAATTATTTTAAATTTATGTTTTAAATAACTCAATGTTTTCCATATTTTCCATATTTTTTTAATTTTTTATACTGATGACTAACTCGCCCTTATTTCAACTAAAAAAATTAATTTCTCTTACATCCTTACAACCAGTTGTCTCTTTAGGCCCCGAAGAAGTTTATACGGTAAATAATCGAAAAGTTGGCTAAAAATTAGAAGGTTCTTTATTTGTCCTCTTCTGACAATCCTATCAGCCCTCTATATATAGATATAATATATATATATATATATATATATATATATATATATTATATTATTATGATGGGACTAATTGTTATGATTGTTATCACAATTTTTTTTATATAATATCAACTAGTCATCATAATAAAATATATGTTATGATAAGTTGATTAATTGATTTCGTTTTTCATTTTATAATTTTGAAAAGTAAATACCTATCATCACAGTAATGAATATCCGGCTATGTATGCTTATTCCTTCCTCACATACTCCTTTACCTTTATTCTCTTACCTTACCCCAGCTCTGTCGGTACGCCTACGGCTCTCAGGTTAGGATTCAGTGGTGCCACCTCGTTGCTCTGCTTGCTCAATGTGGAACGTACTGTTTTATGATAATATGATAGAAAACGACAAACAAAAACTCATCCTATATATAAATTCATATGACAAATAATTAAAAAAAGACTAGGTGAATCAGTTGAAAATTGTACACATATTAGGGTGTTGCATTTATTAAAGGCATTTCATTATCTTTTTCAGTGTGGCTTCTCTCCTTGGTCCTCCTGAAAAACTTCCGCAAAGCCAATGACTTCAGAAGATCCTATAACAAAGATATTATTGCAGTTGGAATTGAATCGACAATGAAAAAAATTAATAATACAGATATCATGTTATAGCTCTTTTGGGATTTACAATAATAGATAAAAATACTCACCAAGTATTATTGTTGCATGTGTTATGTTGTGTTTCAAGGCCCATTCAGTTAACATTGAAATTATGTTATCATTTGAATTTTCAACATTTTTATGGAAGTTCCCCACAGGATAATTCTGACTAGGTCTTCTCTGGATGTAGGGCTCAATTCTCCAAGGGAAGAACCATCAGACAAATTTTCAGAATTTGATTCATATTGATCAACTTTCATCTGAACTTGTAGGAGGTAATGTTATATGAATATCATAATTTACAGCCATCAATCGAGTAGAAGAAGGCCCACTACAAGCCTCTCGAAATTTTTCATTTTGTGTTCCAAGTTTTCTTGTCCTTTTATAATATTTACTCAGTGTATTTTTTCTCTCAAGCCTTGAGGATACCTTCCTCCTACGATCCATTATATTAATATGTACCTATTATAGATTGATGAATATACTATAAACATATTTAATATTCAGACTCGAATAACCATATTATTGGAACAATCAAGTCTTCGATCTAAAAGATAACATTCAATATTTTGATATTTGTTTTTCCAACCTCAAACTCAACTTATTATTCCAATGTTTCGACTATGATATACACAACACTATAATCGATAAAATACTTCAAATGCTCACAAAAATCATCGAACACAAAGGGATGCCGCTAATCTTTTTACATCGAACAAAGTAAATATTGACTAAATCCTCTTTGCACTGCTTGACGTCAATGTGGAATGTACTGTTTTGTGAAATATTGGTTAGATGATCAAACAGATAATTAATGAATGCAAAAAATGGTCAAATAATATTTCTTTTTATTCAGATAAATCCTTAAAAACGACCTAACCTGCGTTATCTAGCTTAATTGAAATTCGCAAATAAGTGACTAATAAATATGAGTTCGTGGATTAGACCAGGTTATGAGCAAAATAAAAATAATGTTCAAAACAGTGGGCAAAAGTCAAAAAAGTATCCCGAAATAAGTGTCTGATACGAATACTTCACTTCATTTATATTTGGGTTCAAAAGTACCTGTGATTAGTTTATGTTAGGTTCTTCGTTTGTAGCTTCTCTGTAGAAAGGCCCCCTTCGTTTCAGCAGCGTCACAGCTAGGACTTCGACTATATTTTGAAAGGTGAGTGGTTTCTTCTTTGTAATTTCTACGCTTGTTTGTCTCTGAATGTTTTATATAGTATACTGGTTTATTTGCTTACTTTCTTGTATATTTTCACATTTTATCGATCAAATTTTTCGGTTTCTTTCAAAAAGTTTGTTATTTTTTTCCGGAATTTTTGTTTAATCTCACACAATTCAGGTTTGTTGCTCACTTTCTGGGGATTTTCTTCTTATTCTAAACTATTCTATTGATTTTATTTACAATTTATGATTCTATAGCTTATACAAAGTTTGTTGAAATTCATCATTGACAATTTCATGTAATCACTCTTTTCATTTCTAATCACATTTTATCGAAATGTTTTGACAGTTCACTCTCATCTTTCCTTCTGCTTAGATTTTATCATACAGAATGTTCCAACTTGAGTATTATTTTGTCTTATTGAGATCTAAAGTTTATTCATGAATTTTGATCTTTATATTATTTTTATAGGTTGTGCAAATTAAATGTATCGTTGGCAACATACTTATGACAATAAAAAAACTCCAGTGCTGAACTTTTGGGACATGTTCTTGGACTAGAAAATGGTACAAGGTTCCAAAACAGTAAAATGTATAAGATAATTGTAAAACAAACATAGCAGGTATTTATGTGATATATAAGTATCATTATATTACTTATTATTTTTTTACATTGAACAAATATTTCTCATCATAACAATATATATATATATATATATATAACTCGGATTATGGAGTCATTTGTGGTTAGAATGAGGAATTCTCCTTCAGCCGATAATGAAGTATTTTTTATGAAATATATTTAAAACGTCGCATTTCAAACTTATCATTTGAACGTTTTTCCAAAAAAAAAATTTCAGATACTTAAAAAAGAAAAAAAAATATTGGGAATTACAATGTAAAGTGTTTTGTTTCTATTTCACCATTTGGCAACATCGACTGCAGATTTCATAGATAAAAAAGGCCAACAAATTCGTTACGTTGATAAGGTAAACAAAGATGGATATATTTTTATCAGGTTAGAAATGTACCATTGTGTTTATTTCTGTTCCATGCATCGCAAAGGTGGTAACGACCAAGAAATAGAGGAAGATAACTCAGTTTTTAAGGGTTATGTTTACATTTGGCTTGTAAAGTGCAATATATTAGCTTCTAAGAGTAAACTTGGTTCGCACAATTGGAAAATACTTTATTCTGTTTTGACAACTAACTGACAAGATCAATTGATAAAAGGTAAGATATAACTACCTTACAACTAGATCCACAGATGTTACACTTCTCCGTCCTATGTTTTCTCATAATCCTAAATGATAGATTCAGGCGGTCGGGTGCTTTGATCTGTCTGTTAAATCTACTCAAATTTGTTGGTGAAGTTGTCTTGATCTAAGAATTTACAGAATTACTGTTTGATGATACATTTTCTGAAGTCTTTCTTCAAAATTTCAGAATTTTTATTAGTATAAAAACTTCCAACTTTTATTATTTGATCAAGATGTCTTCTCCACTCCAATCTTGCGTCATATACAGGCCAACAAAGATTATTTTCTAAACCCAAATTTTGAAACAATAACTGCTTTTGTCCATGAGGGCTTTTGTGGATTTCTATAATCTCTTATATATGCTATATAACCTGTAGAGCCTCGCAGAACTTGTTGAACCGGCATTTGGTTTTCAACAGTATTCAACATATTCAAACTTGTTCTCCTTGAACAATAGTTAGTTCACCTTGAACTCTATTTATCAATTCTGACGAAGCACCTTGCCTCACTTTCCGAATAGCTCGTCGCCAATTTGTAATATATTAGCTCCTAAGAGAAACTTAGTTCGCACAATTGGAAAATACTTTAATCAGTTTTGACAACTAACTGACCAGATCAATTGATACAAGGTGACTACAAGATATAACTACCTTACAACTAGATCCACAGATGTTACATAAAGTTGTTGAACTAAAATTTATATTTTACGTTGGATTGTTTTTTTCTTACAGTTTGAATTTTGAATTACATAAACATTAAGTGTACATAATTTTGTTATTTCTCTAAGAAATTCAGACAAGTGGGTACAAAATACACTTTCTTCATAAGTACTGAAAAATCCTGTAAGTAATTGATAAAGATAAATATCATTCAAAATTATGTTTTATTTTTGTTGTACCTACCTTGAATTGATGAACTTACAAGCCACGAAGTATAAACAAAACGTTGGGTTATAATGAAATAACACGTGTAGTTTGTAAAAGTAGAGACAACAACGAACAAATATATGTTGTTTTTCTTCTAGCCTACTAGGCGCTGTTGCCAATTTGTGAACTAGAAACAAAGCCATTTGAAATTTAAAACCCCATATTTGAAAAATCAGTTTAGTTAGTTTCTGTAGCAAATTTGAAAAATGAATAAATGAAACTCATAATTATTCAGTTTAAACTTTCATTTGCTGTAGTAACCCAAATTGAGGAGAATTCCCCATTGAAACTCTTGTTTTTGTTGTTGTCTTCTCCAGGAACTCTGTATTAAAAACCCAATGGATTGTGAGTAATGTTACAAAACTGTGGATTAACCTATTCTGTATTTGGGATAGTATTTGGAGTTATTTTGGTAATTGTCCCTATTGACCGTCGCTTTTAGAAAAAAAACCATAACTAACGCTTATAGAAAAAAAAAACGTGGCCCGCCTGTCAGTGGAAAGAAAAATACATGGCGGCTTTGCATGTGTTACTTGTCATTGAAAAGAAAAAACATGGATGCCGATGTTTCGGATCTGTACGAATCATAAAAAAATAAGCACTTCCGGTTTGTAAAAATGGAGATAGAAGAAATCCCGAACCTACATCAGCAGGTAGAGCACAAGGATTTAATAAACCACGAATTAGTCAATTTTTCGAAATTTTAGACGAAATGGTTAAGAAACATAAGATTGATCCTTTAAGATTCTGGAACGTGGATGAAACAGGAAGTTCTACTGTTCAAAGACCCCAAAAAGTTTTTCCCAAAAAAGGTAAAAAACAAGTAGGAGCATTAACCAGCGCAGAGAGAGGTCAGCACATTACAGCTGTTTGCTGTATGAACTCTGCTGGAAATTATATTCCACCAGCCCTGATCTTTGCCAGAAAAAGATGGAAAAATGAGCTAATAGACGGAGCTCCTCCAGGAACTCTGGGACTTATCAGCGATTCTGGTTGGATGACATCACAAACTTTTTATCAGTTGCTAAAATATTTCATTAAGTATGCAAAACCATCATTTGAAAATGAAGTTTTACTTCTTTTAGATGGTCACGAAACTCACAAAGATTTGGAAGTTGTAACTTTAGCAAAGGAGAACGGCATAATTATGATTTCATTTCCACCACACTGCGCCCATCGGATGCAACCTCTCGATATTTGCTTTTTTGGGCCACTAAAAAGTTATTACAACCAAGAAGTATCAAAATGGTTAAGGAAACCACCCAGGGCGGGTAGTGACACAATATCAAGTTGCAACATTATTTGGAGAAGCTTATGGAAAAGCAGCATCTACTCAAAATGCTGTTAATGGTTTCAAACATTCTGGCATACAACCCTTTGATTCAAATATTTTTCCGTATCATATTTTTGTACCTTCAGCAGCGACAGATATTGCCCAAGAATAGGAGCAAGATCCAGTTGATGACGTAAAAAACCTCCGGGAAGTTTTAATTTCAAAACCTTCTACTTCAAAGGGAGATGATGAAATAACGCGTCAAGACGTTTCCAATCCTTCCACTGTAAAGAGTTCATCATCTTGGGTCAGACCCGAGGAAGTATCACCTATTCCACGAATAGAAAACACCAAGCGCAAAAGGCAGACAACTGGATCCCAAGCATTTACAGAAAGTCCTATCCTAGCTGAAATAAAGACAAGAGCTGAAACAAAAAGGGCAGGCGAATTAAGGCATGCAGCGGACAGAGCCAAGAAAAACATTCAAAGTCAGTTAAATCAAGATGAAGATGAAGAAAAGGAAAATAATATATACATCGAAGATGATGATGAGGAAGACGCTGCTTGTATTTTTTGTAACGATTTATATAGCAGATCTAAATCACGTGAAACCTGGATACGTTGTAGGATTTGTACAAAATGGGCTCATGCTGAATGTGCTGGAGTGGACAAAAAAATAAAAAAACTATACTTGTGACTTATGCCAGTGAGAAATATTTATTTAAATTTACCGAATCTGAGTTTTTTTTAACAAAATAAGAGTTATGTTTATTATATTTGCCAGTAGGTATGCTATCTATTATTAGGCCAGTAGGTATGCTATCTATTATTTCAAAGGTCATGGAAAAAGCCATCAACATCGAGCTCATGAAATATCTGGAAGACTCAGGAATTGTCAACGATAGGCAATATGGCTTCCGCCATCAGAGATCAACTGGTGACCTGCTCGCTTACGTTTCACATATATGGCAGCTATCTATTGAAAAGTATGGGGAAACTTTAGCTGTGGCATTAGATATCTCCAAGGCGTTCGATCGAGTTTGGCACCAGGGACTCCTCGCCAAGCTTCCGTCTTATGGCTTGCCCCCTCAGCTGTGTTCTCTGCTTGCTAGTTTTCTCTCAAACAGGTCTCTCCATGTAGTGGTCGATGGAGTTTCATCTGACACTCTACTCATAAATGCTGGTGTTCCGCAAGGATCTATTCTCGCACCAACACTATTTCTACTTCACATCAACGACCTGTTGAAAGCAACTTCATGTCCAGTCCAGTCCAGTCCATACCGCTTTCTCTTCCAGGGCCCCTATATCAGCCCGTGAAACCAGAAATGAACGAGGAAGAAATGTTAATAATATAAATATGGACTTAGCAACAATTCTCGAGTGGGGATCTAATAACTTGGTAGAATTCAATGCAAACAAAACACAAGCATGTCTTTCCTCTAGAAAAGCCGATCTCACTGTGCCTAACATAACTTTGTCAGGAGTAACCATACCACTGAAGTCATCCATATCGATGCTTGGTATTACTATCAGCAATAACCTTTCCTGGGAAAATCACGTGAGGTCCATTGCCAAAAGTGCATCCCAAAAACTTGGTTTCTTGTTTCGTGCTAAGAGCTATTTCACCCCCACTCAGCTACTTATGATCTATAAGGCACAGATCCGACCTGTCCTGGAATACTGTTCCCATATTTGGAGCGCGGCACCTAAACATATCCTGAGGCTATTGGATTCTGTCCAAAAAAGGGCAATTCGTCTCGTCGGTGATGCCTCGCTTACAAACTCGCTCACTTGTCTGGAACACCGTAGAAAAGTTGGCGATTTGTCTCTATTTTATAGATATTTTCATGGGCGATGCTCTTCTGAAATATCAACAATCGTTCCTGCTTTGGCAGTCTCTTCGAGACTAACCCGTCAAGTTCAGTCATCACACCCCTTCGTGGTCACTTTGGAGACCTGCAGAACATCACTTTCCAAAGACTCGTTCATCCAACGAACAGCGAGGCTTTTGAACTCATTGCCTAGGGAGGTGTTCCCCGAGGCATACAACCTCCAGAACTTTAAGAAGAACACCAACTCCTACCTTCTTTCCCTTGGTTCCCACGATGTTCTCTGAACATCACAGGATATCCCTTTTCGTGGGAACCAGAACATAAAAAAAAGGTATGGTTAAAAGTATATGTATTTGTGTTTTTATTTTTTTAAACAATTCAAATAACACATCCCATTGTAATAACAGATTGAGATTTTTCCAAAAAATTTTCTTTACAGTCATATATTTCAAAATAAAATTTTAAGAAAGATCGTAGACTATTATTAATTTGTTTCTGGTTTAAATTTACTACTAGGGTATAATGACATAGAGTATGTCATTTTATCCAAGTAGTATGGATAAAATGACATAGTAGATAGTTTAAGCAAAATACAATTTATCAAAATATCTTACATAAAACATAATTTTACTAATTTGACACTAATAGCAGATGTTTTCTGCTATTTGTAGACAGGTCGACTTTGAAAATATTGTGCTTAATAGTGAGTTATGACCAATTTTTCTTAGGGTATGTCATTTTAGGCCAGGTTCTCCTACGAATGTACCGAAAAATTTAATATGTTGCAGTGTGCTTCGATATGAAAAATATAAAAGAAAAATGTAACCGAACTTCTTGGAAACTATCGAGCTTATCAGAAACAAATTATGGCCAATTGTCTTCATTTCAAATTGAGATTCCAGAAACAAACTCAACACATTTCAACTATAAATTGAAAATTATACTTCCTGATAATTCTGAATTTGATCAACATGAATGGCAGAGTCTAAATTTGAATGAAAGAAGTAACTGCAGTATGCAAGAAGAAATACATTCAATGTTTTTTTATTTCGCGTATGACATTGGTCTTATTAATTATCATATTTTTTACGATTTGTCTAAAAATAGTCATGAAAAATTCAAAGTATAGCTTTCACTCGCGAATTAGTCCTTGATTGTACGTGTAATGATTGTAAAGTTAATAGATCAAAGTATGTGGCGGTCTGTATATCAGTGCACCTAGGTTATGTCCCTTGTGTTGTGCTATCTCGCAATGACGGTGATACTTCAGTATTCACTGAAAAGGAATGAACTGAGTTAGTGAAAAATAAGGAAACAATTAACAGTTTGCTGGAATCAACAGAAAATGCAGATACAATAGACGTTGGGAGATTTGCAGTGGAATTTAAGCAGTGCCAAGCAGATATTATCAGAATTTACATTGGTGATTCTAGTATTCGTTTAAATTGTGAATCTCTCTCAAAATTTTGGATTTTTGTACCTAATCTTCAACATAGAATGGATGTATTGAAATCGTTGAAATTTGATATGGTTATGAGTACACTACAACTGGGTGTGAAAAAGGAAATAATCAATAGATCATTGAAGGTACTCGATACAATTAAAGAAATCAATCCTGAAGTATATACTCTTGGATTGGAAGTAACATATCATCATTCTGAACTACTTCAAGAAAAATAAATATTTTGAATATCGAAGAAAAAGTGACGTTTGGTAAAGTCCCAAATCCAAAAAATCAAAAAATATATATTTCTTGTTACATCTCCAATCACAATAAAACACTTTACTACTATGTACAAATCTTAAAAATATCACAATATCTTCCTGTGTCCTCTTCCATGGTAGGGGGGTTGGAAGAGGGAAGGGATCTGAGCTCTTAGTTGGCGGAGGTTATGACTGTTTTCTTGCCCTCCCGGGGGGGGGGGGCGAAGACCCAGCCCCTGGTGCTGTTAGCAGGTGAGCTGTTCCTTAACATACTAGTTTATGTTTCTTACGACATTTAGTCCTTGCAGGCGCCTCCTACTCTAAAGCTTATGCGCCTTTTTCAGTATTATTGCTTAGAAAATTGTTAGTGGTTTGTTATTAGAATTAGAATAGAAGGAGGAGAGGGAGGAGAAGGGAGGAGGAGGAGGAGAAGGAGAAGAGAAGGAGGAGGAGGAGAAGGAGGAGGAGAAGGAGAAGGAGAAGGAGAAGGAGAAGGAGAAGGAGAAGGAGAAGGAGAAGGAGAAGGAGAAGGAGAAGGAGAAGGAGAAGGAGAAGGAGAAGGAGAAGGAGAAGGAGAAGGAGAAGGAGAAGGAGAAGGAGAAGGAGAAGGAGGAGAAGGAGGAGAAGGAGGAGAAGAATCAAAATCCTTATTATGTGTCAGATCTCAGAAATATTATGAATATGAATATTTGGGAGGAAAACATTTAAAAAAATAAAAATGAATGAGTTGTTTTGGGATGGCAGAATGTATAAAAACAGTCTGTTTTTTTATGCCGGCCAAAGGAAAAATAATCTTTGATTATATTTTGATCACAAGTTGATGATGTAGCATAAAATATTATGATGGAACTTGTTTTAATGTTATCTGCAGAATGGACATCTTCACTCTTACTATATTCATGATCTTAATCCATTAGGATGTTCTATTAGTGACAACATAATGTTTGTTTTAGCAGATACACTACTACGGACGATTAACCCACGTTTAGAATCACCCCCGAATAGTACACCATGTTTTCTTCCAGCATTTTGCTCATCATTATTGAAATCCTAATTGTTGATGGGCAGTAAAACGTTTTGTTTCCGTATATATAAAGGTGTGCCGACATATATAATAGATTGGAATGGTAAAATCCAAAAAAGGAGCAAGAGGTCATAGAAGAAGAAGAACAAGACAAAGATGCAGAGCTTTTCTCAACTCATTAATAGATAAATTACCTTTCGAATTCCATCTACCGAAATACAATTATTGTGGACGTAAGTAATCAACTTTATTCAGGTATTTTTATTCTAACGTGTTTTCTATAGCGGGCACCAAGTTACAACAACGATAAGAACTTGGGAATTTGGCATTAATTATCTGGATGACGCATGTAAAGAGCACGATATTGCGTATTCTAAAAGTAAAATCCTCAGTGACAGACATCGATCTGACGAAATATTGGAAAATAAAGCTTGGGAAAGGGTTAAAGTAGGAGAAAAAGCAGCTGCTTGGTTCGTAACAACTGCAATGAAGGAAAAACGAAAACTTGGAATGGAACTGAAAAAGAAAAAAGGGACATCGACGAAAAACAAACACGAATAATTCGTGCACCCAAAAAAGGGGGATTCCTTCCATTTTCACTACCATTGTTCGGAGCACTTGGAGCAGTGGCGGGTGGCAGTGCGGGCATTGCGAAAGCGGTGAACGATGCTAAAACCAATCGTGAAAAATTGGCCGAACAAAAAAGTCACATTCTAGCTCTCGAGCCAAAATCCGGAAAGGGATATTATCTTCGGCCCTACAAGGCTTGTGATTTACGAAAGAAAAAAAACAACAAAGCCACAGTGGTTTCAGCAGCAGCAGCAGCCATATTGGAAAAAAACAAGAAAATAAAAGTACTTCGACGCATAATGTCTGATAAAGATCTCATCACATATGCAAAAATATTGAAAATTCCACATTTCCGAAGCGTTTTTATGCGTGATTCATTACCAAAGAGAATTTCGAAAACAAATGAATCGGGTATAGTTAATCTCGATAAACGAAGGGCCTGTATTGAACTAGTGAGATATTGCAAAAGCAACGGTGGTAGTGATGTAATCATCAGATATAATCATGATACAATGCAAAAACTCAATTCCTATCAGTGTGGATAATATTGTCTCAATTTTTATGTAATTAATACAACTAATGAATATTATGCCATTTCTTTTTGAATCCTCAGTCATGTCATATACTTTTAAGCTCTGTGAAGATTCGTCAATTTTGATTGATACTTTCAATCCCCCATAATATTTAGATCAAGATGTTGAATATGAAATTGGATTGGTTGATTTTGATACATTCAATAATATATTCCAAATATTGATGAAACAAACAATTTATTGGTATGGGGTCAAATGATGAATTCAAAGTTGAAATTCCCACAGGGTCTTAAGAAATTGACGAGATTATAAAAATAATGAAGGATTAAATGTATCGGATAGGAGGAGGAACTATTTTCAATATAACAACAGACTCAAAGAGATTTACAATTTCGATCAAATGCACCGATTGGATTAATTTCAGTATTGATCGTTCCATTGGAAATCTATTGGAATTTTCGAAAATCAAACTCGAACCCAACAAGCATTATATCTCAAAATATAAAGTTAATATTTTGGCAGTCAATACAATTTGTATAGATTGTAACATTGCAGTAGGATAATTCCTGCATGGAGAACCTGTTCACCTGATCCATAAATTTTTTCCACAAGTTCCAAATTTTTATAAAATAGAAGAGCAACCTCTGACAATACTTCATTATCCTGTTAGTATTGAAACCATCAACAATATTACCATAGGGGTGGTCGATCAAAGTGATTTGGTGCATTTTCGCGGTGAAACAATAAGTTCGTTTGCATCTTAGGAAAATCTAATGGATATGGTGTTACAATTCCATCGATTTCAACTTCCAAACAAAAACTATAAAAAGCAGAAGCGTCGCACAAAGAAGCCATATGGTGTTTCAACGCCATTGAAAACGTTAATAACCGAAAATCGACAATTTTTAAATTCTCTCGGTTTTTACGTCCTAGTATAATGGATTTATTGAACGTAACAGGTCAACCTTTCAGTGACACGACCATTGGAGATTATCAATTTCACACTTATCAACCATACAATGCTGGAGCCCTCAACTACAATGATAAACTAAGGATTTCCGTACAAGATTGAGATGCATATACACTGCCATGTAACAGCTTCATTTACATAGAGGGTAAAATATTAACGGATCAAAACAAAGTGCCTACCAAATTCGGATTTATTAATAACGGCATAGCATACTTATTCAGAGAACTAGATATGAATTGAATGGAGTTGTAATAGATTCTGTTCGAGACGTTGGTCTAGTTTCCACATTGAAAAATCACCTATCGTTAAACGAAAATGAAAGCAAGCTGATGCAGAATGGGGGATTGTTTCCAAAAAAATGAGGATAAACTTTCAATTGATGATAAGGGGAATTTTAACGTGTGCATACCGTTGAAAATGTGGTCGGGGTTTTTCGAATATTACCGAAAAATATAAGACAAGAATTATTTCTTATTCGAGAGAAAGATGGCATTGCTGCTGTTATTGCCCCATATAATTTGGAAAAACAAAAATTCAAATAACTAAACTGCACTGAAACGTACCCCATATAATACCGAGTATCAACGAACAACTACGTTTGAATAAAATAGTTCGTAGTAATGCAGAATTACCCCTCAAATTTAGAAGTTGAGAATCAACCGAATATCCCACACTGAATGATTCAACACGTCACACTTGCTCTGTTAAAACTTCAACCCAATTGAAGAGTCCCCGACATATCATTATTGCTCCTCAAGATGCATGTAAAGGACCAATTTTGAAAGATAGTGAATTTAACCACTACAATCTAACAAATGTTTGAGTTTTTTTGAATTGTGAAAGATTTCCCTATCAACATTTAAATTTAGATTTTGATACCAATCGATTCGCATCACTATACGAAATGTTTGCAAACTTTCAAGAAAGTTATTATCACATCCAAACCAACCAACCCATATTCAACCCCGAACAATTCATATCGATTGTTCTCACCAAAAGGAAATCATTCAGAGCGGATCTGTCGTTTTGCAAATAGAATTTGAAACATCAAAACCTACAGACAATAATGTGCCTGCATATTGCCTGATATTACACGAAAATTAATTTCATTCGAATCCCTTGAATAAAATATGCGACAATAGTCGTCTTGCTCAGTCAGTTGACAATGTTACCTCAATACAGATGCAGGTTAGTTAAATTCATTCGCCAATTGACACAACTCAAAGCTGAAATTGAATATTTAGAGAGGAGAAAATTGGTTGAGCGAGAATTGGAAAATCTTCAAATATGAGATTAGTTATTGATTTTCAAGGCTTCAAAGTGAGCAATAACAAATTTGTAATGAGTGAATTAGCCTGTTTGGATGGCCATCGCCGTATTAGTCATTACTTGTTCAAACCGCCATTTCCCTTCAACAATCTACCACATTTTTTGAAAAATCAAGCATTGTGGCTGATGAGAAACCACCACTACATAGATTGGGATGTGGGTTTCACTCCTCTACATCAATTTGGAAATATTATGCAATATCTTACCCAAGGAGTAGGCGCTGAGTATGTTGAAGGAAGAGAAAAAATCAATTTTAGATATTGTAGCTGTCCGGTTCATGAATTGGATGTACATACCCCATTGAAAATGAAACTGCCAATGTGTTTTTACCATAATAATAAAGATAAATGCGCATGTGCTTTATCAAATTATACTTTTTGTACACACATTTCATAATGAATGATGATAAATAAATGTATAAAGGAACAATACTTTTTTTTCTTCCTTTTTTACAAGTTGAGACTTGTTGAAAATAATCAATTATTTTTCTTCCCCCCTCCACCCCTCAAAAACTATTTCGATTATATAAAAACATCAAAATGTATTGATGTAATCAGCATACTAGTGTATACCTTACTTTATTGCACCACTATTATTAGCAGTAGGCTTTTCCAAACAAAATGAATCAAGAAGCATATTACTGTATTCATCCATTGAAAGACAATTGTCATTTTAAACGGAGTTTACATCAATTTGGTGAAGAAGAACTGGAAATATTTGATTGAGAGTGCTCAACCAATTGAACTCTTGTATGTGTGGCATAAATTGCCGAGGGACTATCGCAATAATTTCAATTTGCAAGTTCAGCTGCCTTGTTTCATGCATTACAACCGACAAGATTATCGAAATCACATAGACGGTCCACCAACATCACAATCGAGATGTCATCTATGCAAATTATCTCTTGAACAATTGTAATAAAGAAATAAAAAAATTGTGTGTTTTCTGTTTTTTAATTTTTACAGATATTTCAACTAATGTGAGTACAGTTTCATAAATAATTGTGATACATTAATCATCGTCATCATCTTCGTTATGATAATCAATGGAACAATTGAATTTTGGCAGGAATGTAAGCATTATCAACATTTGAACGCTCTGAAATTTTCATCCATCTATTATGACATTTTTTTTTAAATTTCTAATGTTAAGCTTAAAGGTACTGATAGTGTATTTTCTCAAGTAAAGCTTGAAGGAAATTTCAGCAAATGGATAAAAGATATTATTGCTCGTATATCTTGATACATTATCTTAATGCAAAGTTCTCTCAATTGCATATTGATTCCTGAAACAAAAAAAATTATCTATGCACTATAATGACCCCATGGAAGTGTATCGAATGACTGGGCAATTATTTTTCGTTTGTCATCATGGGGACTAAGAGCAATTTTTGTGTTTTCCATAGTGAATACGTTGTGATCATAGGAACGGATACTTTGTTGTGATATATTTTTGTTTTTGAATTCTTCCAGAAAAGCAACATAACCTTCGAAAGTTATCATATTTTTCATTACATACTTTTTGACCCACTTATATGTTTTCTTTATACCCAAATTATTTATTTCAATATCTATTCGTTTTTTGCTCATGCCTTTTTTCAATAATATTTCCTTCAAATGTTCCCTATCTTGCTGACTGACAAGTGTTTTGGAAGCATACATCTTTGAACAAAGACCAGCAAAATATGTAATGAATCTACCATTTGTTTCATCTTTCATTAGACCAGGGCTTTTTTTGTTCACCAATAGAATGTTATATTCGTTATTTTCCTCGTAATCAGAGGTATCGAATTCACCGATATATTTTTTGATTACATCTTCATAAACATCATCATAAGTTAATTCATAGAAAAAACTCTGTGTCTGTATACATTAACTTGCAATTGTCCGATCCGATTGTAGGCAACATGAAATTATAATGGAAATCATACATGCAAAGTTTATAACTGTCCAAAATAGCCATACCAATGTAAAGAGGTTTATTAAAAATAAATTCATCTCTTTTTCAATTCAATTGCCATGAAATCTTCATCAAACATTATTCTACTATGGAAACGTGAACTAGCAATCAGGTTTTCGGCTCCATAACGACCTTCATAAAAATTTACCAATTTGACGACTCTTGTATTCTCCATTGTTTTTTCCAAAAACTGCATTATTAGCCAATTTTCATTGATTTTTTTTTAAGGTACTCGTAGTTGCAGACCTCAAACGAGTACTAAGTTCGATATACGGATATACGGAAATTCCAACACTTTATGTATTTTAGTTAAAATTAAACCGTTTGTCAATGCTTGTTTCAAATTTCTATAATGTAAAAAAAACTTTTTTTCATCATGTAAATCAGCTATCAATTTCGGCAATTTTGATGTGGGAAATCTTTGTGTGAGTCATGTATATTTTTGGGATACTCTGAACCAACTTGTAAAATGTATCCCACATCAATATTTGGCCCATTTGAAAGCTCCGAAAGGTAATGGTTGAGACATGGCCCTACCATATGAGTTGTTTATATCGAGATACGAAAGTGATTTGGCAGGCTTTGAGGGATCATAGTTGGGCATGTATTTATTGTTGACTCCTGAAATCGGTTACTACAAACCGATATTCCACCTCTAATTGCTTTTTCCACAAACATTGAAATATCAACATCTTTTAAAATTTGTAACTTACATTTTGTATATTTCAGCATCCTGGCATTGTAAAATACCAAGCGGGATCTAAATCATAGGTAAAATTTTCCATGACATCTGCGAATAGCATAATATTATATACGAATCGCTATATTCTCTTAGAGTTTTCATCTGGAACGCCTACTATATATTTTGTCTTCTTTGCACAACTCTTCATCACGCAATTTGTTGTAAAATTTTTCAATGGTGGAAGTTAGGTATCATGTTATTTTTCTACATTATCTGAAAAATCATAGAGAAATACCCCTTTCTTAGTCAAAAGTTTGAATGTTTCATCATTCAAATCTTTGAACTCTCGCTTCAAATTTCGAAGATTATCCATACATAATGTGGATACGAGTTCATCAAGGCCCGCTCCCATGAATCTGAACGTATCTATGAATCTTAATTTTATTCTACTATCGCAATCATTGAGGGTGGAAGGAATGTATTTTTCTTTATTCAATGGAAGAACACTTAGAGCGCCTCGCTTAGCTAGATATTTGATAATAAAGTGGGTATCATAATTTGACATATTATGACAAATGACTGGTACAACAAACAGTTTTTTGAACAAAAGGTTGCACTCTTGATGCGCGAAACCGCGAAATTATCCCGTAAAATGATCATGATCTCTTACAATGACATTATTGACCTTGAACATTTTTCACAAATGTGACAAGTTCCAAAATTTATAGATTTAGGTTTATCAATCATTGGCACAATATTGAGTATTTTACCTTCTACAAACTGTGCAATATTCTTCATTTCCGTAGAAAACCATTCCATACAATCTTCACCTTCCTAACTATCTTGCTACTGCACGCAATATCGGGCTGCGACACCACTTCAAACATTTCTGGGTTTGAAAAGAATAAATACTGCAAACTTTTTAGAAAAGACCCATCATTGCTGGAGCAGGCGGAGAGGTTCGAGGACCCTGCTGCCAGTCCCCAAGAAATTTCAGCAGTAGGGTAGAAAATCTTGGTATCCCTGTATGGTGGCAGTAGATAACAGTCGTTGAGCTCCCTTCGCTATAGCAAATTGAAGTACCACCAAGCTCAATCTGGCTAAACTACCTCCGACCACTGACGCAGCACATTTCCACTTACCACCAGGTCATGGAGTGGGGCCGGTGGAGAAAAGCTGGAAGACTGGAGCCCATCAGGATGAGTAGACACGCTGCTCCCCCAATCCTGCTCAATGCCATCTCATGCAGATGCACAACTGGCTGTATGGGGGCGTGTGACTGTAGAAATGCTGGCCTAAAATGTTTCGCCCTTTGCAAATTCTGTGTTGGCCAAGAAGGTAATAACAGGAATGAAGTCATCGTCGACGTCGAAGGCGACGCCAATCTAGTAGCTTCACTATTTGACGAAAATGAAGACCCCGACTTCTTCAACTCACCCCTATGGAACGAGCGAAGCGCATGTAAATTTGTTTTTTTTCCAGTTCTTAGTTCAATTACTACTGATTTTTTTATGATTATTACTGCCTCTTGTTCTTACTTTGTTTGAATAAATGAATATTTAAAAAATGTATCTGCTGTGTTGGTGGGTTATTTCAAATTCAACATGCCCTCTACCAGTAGGTACCAAAGTCAAATGGTACCTGCCTCATGAGCATTGCGCTGTAACATGTAAGAAACTCAAGAAGGAGTCACAATAGCCAAAAAAAGCAATATGCCGTCGTTTTAACTTTAATATTTACCCCCCACTCCGAATGATTGATTGGAAAAATGTACATGCATTTCGTAGGTAATTAAATTCCCTACAAGTTTTATTACAGTACTTGTTTTCCTAGAATAGGCCATAATTGAATTACAGCGTTCTAAAGTAAGAAGTTTGACAAATTTCCAAAAATTCGATTTTTCTAATTTTTTTCAAAAGTATATATCTCCGTCACTATCAGTACAACAAAATTAGGGAATTTTATTCTTCACAACATTGAGTGGGACTCTTTTCGTAGCTAAAATGCACCGAAACGAAGATATAAGCGAAAATCTGAAGAAATTTTCGATGTTTTCGGGTTTTTCAAACGCGGGCGCGAAAGGGTCGAAATTGTGCATTTTGCATTCAAAACACTCAATAACCATCCTAGACAACATATAAAAAATTTAGAACTACCGGACTGTTTGTAAGGTAACCCCTCTCTCTTTGTCTCTATCCATTGGGTTATCTAGCACCTTTTCAAAAACTATAGAAAAACAGTATTATTTTCATGACGACGATGGTCCGCCATTATTTTTTCAACAAAAGTATTCCAGAAATTATTAATTTCGATACATTTTCTGAAATGAATAATAGAGTAAGGTACAGTGGATCAATCATCGTGTTTAATATTTGATACAATAACAAATATTGATTAGGAATGGAACCACCGTCTGCTTGAATCTGTGGCCATTTTTGATCATGGAAAGAATTTAAAAATAAAAGAGAATTTGTTAATCACCCGGCTAGGCTCACGAGGTCGGGTACAGAGAGTTGTGGGAGAAACCGCTATGTAACATACTTTACTCAGTACTATTCTAATACCATTTCTAATTGAGACACTGGAACTGGAATATTTACATACATGAATTAAATTGTGGATTATTGCAAAATTGACGGCAAATTGAGAAAGTTAGAAATATGCGAAAACTCTCTTCACATACCATTTACCTCTACCAAATCTATTTTGATATACCAAATATTCTAGAAGTTGTAATCAATGACATGTTCTTGATACCACACAACTAGATCCGTCCCCTGGTAGATATTTTTGACTAATTACTTCCTCATCACTCGATTGTTTAATAAAATCTGGCCAAAGGGTGGTATTCATTTTAAGAACTGGCATTTTCTTTAAAATTCCATCAGCCAAAAATTATTCAATTTCTTCATGTTTCACATTGATGTAACACCACATTCTCTACTCTGTTATTGAAACAAGAATTACAATTTTCCCAATGAACCTCACCCTCCTGCTTTGGACCTATATTTTTACCTCCCACTTTCAGTATACATCTCATCCCAATTTTGGTTATTATTTTACTTTTCTGCCCCACTTTAAGTTTCAATTTCTTCAGAGCTTTATTCCACTTCAGAATATGTTGATTAATTGCTTTGATTGCATTTTTTTCATCTGAATTTTTTTTGATTAATTTCAACGTTTCATCAATTTTAGATAATGCCTCCTCAAATTTATTCATTACGTATCATTAGTTATCATCAGTTATTCATACAAAGTAACTCACCTACACAATTTATTTGGATTCAATTATTTCCAAAGATGCTGCCGGATGAGGTTTTTCCACGTCTTTGGATATGAGTGCGTGTTTTTCTGCCACAAAACTGGTTATATATGGATTGTATTCGTTGGTTACTCTTTGCGGTAGGAACACGATGTTCTTCTCCAATTCCAAAAGCACTGTTTCTTGAAATTTCGAGGGTACTATCTTGGCCGGATAAGTGGCTTGTTGTTCTCCAATCTTAAAGTTTTGTAGTTTAACAATAGGCTTTGCAATCTTCGTTTCTAGAAGAGAGATTGAATTTAATGCATTAAGATCCATCTGAAAAGAAATTCATTTTGTAAATTCATGATCTAAAAAGTTTGGAAGGAACAATTATGTTTCATCAAAGATATAGGAATACTGGATTGTAAGAAATGTAGGAGATATAGATATATTAAAAAACAAACTCACCTTTGATTTTTGCGGGAAACAATTCACTCTGATAAATACTGAAGTGTTTTTGATCCAGTTATATATTTTAAAAAGAAAAAACCCATAAAAAGAATAATTAGTAAATAGCTATTAGTTTCAAGAGATTGTTTCTACATAATTTTGAAGTTCTATTTCCTTTATTGAGCCTCTGTATGATATGAATAGATAAAAATATCCAAATAATATAACACAATCAATTTCATACATTATCAGAATGATTACAACCCATAATTCTTCACAAGACAACAAAAAGTCTAGATTTACAAAATTTTCCTGAATAAAATGTGATCTGAAAATTTATAAATTTGAAACATACAGTATATGAAATTGTAGCTAACTAAAAGTAGCCAATCAGGGAACAGATGGTCACATGTAGAATTTGAAATTGTAAGAGAATAAGAGCGGAAAGTGTCAGAGGCAATTATTATTGAAATTTGTACATAGTTAATAAGAATGGAAAAATAGTTTTATGTATAAGTTATGACACATAACCATAAACAGTGAAAATGTGACAATTTAGTGCGCGAATTCAAAAATTCGAATCAGAGGTAAGGAACAAAAATGGTATCCAGGTGACAACAAACAAAGCCACAAAGGAGATCGAAAATAAATTAAAAAGGAATGCCACGTTGTATTTTTGGGAGGAAGAAAAATTGAATAATTCCACATTATAAGAGAAAAACCAACATTACCTTATTTGTACACCATATACAAGTATCCAAGGCTGATTGCTGAATTTGTATGGTCCTTTCTATTTGGTATTGGAGTTCCTGATAGCATTGGAGTGAAAGGGAATCCAAATCCTGGTGTATATTTTGAACACCGACAGTTCCAGACAGGTATAAACTTTCATAGTGCACATCACGTCCTGAACAATTTCACTAATAACGCATATCACATCAGAAGAACTTTATTTCACTTCATTTTGAACTATTAAGGAAAATTTCACTTTCAAGGTAAAAGTGAGGTTGTGTCTATCTATCCATGACTTGTTTCTCATGATTATCCATGAATATTTGTAAATTCACCTCAGAATAAGTTATTTTTCGTAGGCCAGGTAAAATTAAGTTTTCCTGAATAAAGGAAATAAAAAAAATAATATTATTTCTTAATAACACTGGGCGAACATTAGCAATTGGTATTTCAACGTGTAAGGCTAAATATTGGTGAATAAAAAATGGATTTGAGAGATGGTAAGAAAGTTGGTTTGGAAGAAGGTGCAGAAGGCAGAGAGAGGGGTGATCAGGAACAAAGGAGAGAGTAGTAATGTGAGAGGGGTAGAAATAAAAAGTGAAAGAATAGAATGGGAGAGTTTGTTTAATAAAATGATGGAGAAAATGAATGATGAAAGGAAAGAAAATAGAAAAAATGAATGAAAATATGGCAAGTATGAAAAATGAAATGAAAGATGAAAGGAAAGAAAACTCAGAAAAAATGGAAAGAATGAATAATGAAAACTCAGCAAGGATGGAGAAAAAAATGGAAAGTATAAAAGAGGATTTAAAAGAAAAAGGAAAAAAAAAGAATGAATGATGGAATGAGAGAAAGTATGGGAAGAATGGAGGAAAGGATGGAAGAAAAAATGAAATTATAAAAAAAAGAATAAAAAAAATAAAAAAAGAGAAAAGATTGAGAGAGAATGTGAAAGAAAAATAAAGGATGAAAAAAAAGGAAAAAAAAATTGTTGGAAGCTCACAAACAATTAGAAACAAAAATAGGACAGCAAAATGAGGAATTTTATGTGGCAATAACACAAGAAGTATCCACTATAAATAATCATGTAGAAAGGCAGGATGAGAAAATAAAAGACATGAAATTAGATATGAATAGTAAACAAGAAAGAGTTAAAAATGAAATAGTAGAATCATCAACAATTGTTATGGAATACAAATAAATAAGAAATTTGAGGGCAACATAAAAAAATTACATCCCATCACTTTTATTAAAATAAAAAAAAAAAAACTAGACATATAAATGATATTGAGGAATCGAAAAAAATTATTAGACAGTATTTGTTTAATCAACCTTGTATATGGTTTAATAGCCAGGAAAAGAATATAAATTCTTTTCAAGATTTTGAAAATTTATTTTTAAAACAATATTGGGGGGAAAATGCACAATTAAGCATTAGAGACAAATTACAATTGAATTATGAATTACAATAATTATGCAATCCAAATGTTTGCAATGGCACATATTTAGATCCGGTTATGAGAGAGGAAGAAATAGTAGGTAACATTACTAGGCATTTTGAACAAGCAATCTTTGAAGTTATAAACATGCATGAGATTAAAACTATGGAGAGACTTAGTCAATATTTATTGAGATTGGAGAGGACATTATCGTATAGAAGTTGGGATAAAATAACCAACAAAGGAATTCACAATACAACAGAAATGATTATCAAAGAAGTAATCAAAATAACTATAGAAATGTAAACAATCAGAATAATAGGTTTATGAACCAAAATAATAATAGAAATAATAGATATTTTAATAATAATAATTATGATAGAAATAGAAATAACGATAGGCAAAATAACCAAAATCAAGGTTATCAAAGAAATCAAAATTTTAATAACAATTATAGCCATAATAGAAATAATTACAATAATAATAATCAGAATTACCCTCAACAATTTCAAGGACGAAGGACATATTATAATAGACAACCACAAAATAATGCTGATATAAATAACAATCAAACAAACGACAATATAAGAATGGTATATTTAAATAGGAGATGTCAAAGTGCGGAAAATTTGCACGAAAGAGAGGGACAAGTATTGTCAAGTGGGGAAATCAATCAAATAAATGTTCCCACAACTAGTCAGACAGAACAAAATTTTTGCTAGGAAAACCATATGTTGGGCTGGAAAACACAAATTACCAACACCCGATAGAATTTATAATGAAAGATGAAAATATGGAAAATGAACAAAATAGAGGATTAATAATTTTGAAAGGAGAAATAGGAAATAAAATAATAAGAATATTAATTGACACAGGGTCTGAAGCATCTTTAATTAAAGAAAATTGTTTAGAAGATTTCATGAAAGTTAAAAATATTCTAGTCAGGATGCCAAAAACAAATTTAGTGGGTATAAATGGTAAAAAACTAGCTGAATCAAATCAATATGTAAATTTAAAATTGGAGATTGATGAGAGGAATATTGAATTACAACTATTAGTAGTTAAAGATATGGAGTTTGATGTAATTATAGGTACTATCAATTGGAAAAAGTAAAAGCCAAGATTGACTATTATAAAATTTTTGAAATGGATGGAAAATGTTTTGAATTTTATGAAGAAAAAACTGAAATAAGTGAAAATAAAAAAATGTTGTGTACAAAGGGTATCAATGAGAGATATGAAAATAATTATGATGAAGATAAAGATGAAATAAATGAAATTAAATATAAATTTAATGATAAATATAAAAGGTATATTGATGAGTTATTAAATAAATATAATAAGTTGATTATGTATGAATCAAGAGTTGCAAAAGAGTATGTACACAATATAGAAGTAAAAGAAACAGAAAAATTCAAATAAAAAAACTATCCAATTTCTTATAAGTACAGAGAACAAGTTGAAGGTGAATTAGAGAAAATGGTAAAACAAGGTATAATAGAAAGAAGTAACAGTAATTACATCAACCCTATCGTAGTAGTTGTAAAAAAGAATGGTGAGCTTAGATTATGCTTAGATGCTAGAGAACTAAATAAAATAACAATTCCACAATATGAATCTCCTTTAAATATAGAAACTATTTTTGGTAAAATCACAAATGCAAAAATATTTTCCAAAATAGATTTGAAACACAGTTTTTGGTTAATACCACTACATGAAAATTCTAGAAATTATACGGGTTTTTTCTTATAGAAGGTGTTGTATATAGATTTTGTGTTGTTCCATATGATTTACAATCGGCTTGTCCAGCTTTAGAACGAGTATTACATAAAATACTTGACAAGTATGAAAATTTTGCTTCACGTTACATTGATGACATATTAATATATTCTGAAAATGAAACAATGCATAAAGACATTTGGAAAAAATATTTCAAATATTAAATGAAGCAGGCTTAAAATAAATATAGATAAATGTGAATTTTTTCAACAGGAAATTAGTTATCTAGGTTACAAAATAAATGAAAAAGGTGTAGAAATGGATCCTGAAAGAATTAAAACCATAAGAGAGTAGGTCATATAATTTAAGAACTCTTAGAGGATTTTCAGGAATATTGAACTTTTAAAAAAAATTAATTCCAGACTCAAGCAATAAAGAATTACCATTAATATCACTATTAAAAAATAATGTTAAGTGGAAATGGGGAGACGAACAGGAAAAAGCATTTTCCGAATTAAAGGACATATTTGTTCAAAATTTGAAAATATTTCATCCAAACTATGATGAACCTTTTGTATTGAGAACTGATGCATCTATGTCAAGATTTGCAGGAGTTTGGATACAATTACAAAATGGAAAAGAAGTTCCAATATCATTTGTTTCCAGAATCATTAAAAAACATGAAAGAAATTATACTGTTACAGAATTAGAACTGGCAAGTGTTATATTTTGTATTACTAAATTAAGATTTTATTTACTAGGGGCACAATTCTATATTGAAACTGATCATGAAGCACTTATGTCAATTGTAAATTGCAAATATGCAAGTAATAGGGTACATAGATGGGCAATATTACTGCAAGAATATGAATTTGAAATTAGGCATATACCAGGAAAACAAAATTTCATCACAGACACTTTAACGAGAATGGAGATGGAAAAAACACATACTCCTAGACAGGTAAAAATAGGGATAAATGTTTATAAAAATAATATAGGTTTGTTTTCTGACAATCAAATTAGGCAAGATCAGTACAAATTAACAAATAAAGAAAAAAGAGGAACAATAAACAAAAATGGTATAATAATAAAAATAGTAAATGGTGAAGAACTATACGTTATCACAAAGGAATTGGCAGAACAGGTGATTACATATATACATCAGAAATGTTTGGTTAATATTTAGAGAAAACTATATAAGTTCGCAAGATTAGGAATTAACTAAAAAAATCGTAGCCATATGTCAAGTTAGTATACCTATAAAAATAATAATAATAAAAAAAATATTTGTAATAGTGGATCATTTTTAAAATTTTAAAACTGTTAAAAATCTTTTAACAAAATTCATAGTAGAAGTAGGTAAACCTGAACAAATTATTTTAGACAATGCTACATATTTTACTAATGAGCAAATGAAGAATTTTTCACAGAGTGTGGGAATACAATTAAATTTTACTAGTATTAGACATCCAGCATCAAACCCAACAGAAAGATATATACAGGAGGTAATAAAATATTTGTGATTGACATCGCAGCAAGATCATAAAACATGGGATGAAAACTTAGAGATGATAGAAAAATATTTCAATGAAGTACCTAGCACTATTACGAAAGAATGTCCTATATACATTATGACAGGAAGAATGCCTGAAAGAGAATGGATTATGAATGATATGCAAGAAATAATATATGAAATAAATATAAGAATTAAAAGAAATGCTGATAAATATATGAAAAAGGAAAATAAAAGAGGAACTAAAAAGACAAAGTTAAGAAGGGAATTTTAAAATTAAGAAAAAAAAAGATTAGGTTTTGTGCAAAACTATTAATGCCATTTGAAGAACCCTATGAGGTTGATAATGAGAATGCTATAAACAGCTATAGATTAATACATCCTCAGACAAGGCAGTTGAGAGGAATTTTCAATATTGAAAGTGTTTACAAATATAAGACTCAATATTAGTGGTTGTAAATAATAGTTTTCGTTGTAGAATTTGTTTTTCTTGAACTGGTGGGAAATCCAGCAAAGTAGTTTTCTGAAAGTAGAAAAATAGTATTAGTTAAAGTAGATTTAATAACTGTAAATGAAGAAATGGATGGATGGATGGATTTGCCAGCTCGATGAGGTTCTGGAGGCAGTCCCAGACCAGTTCGGACTTTATCTGTATAGAGTTGAGTGCTTTGATAGCACTTTGACAGTCAGATAGAATGTAGATGTGTTTTTTCCTATAACCACTTTCTAGATTCTTCTGAATGCATACCATGATAGCATGTGTTTCAGCTTGGAATATCGTGGAGCATTTGCCAAGTGGTATTATGTAATCCCTTCTTGGCCTTACCCCATGTATTCCTGCTCCCGTTCCTTCAACTGTCTTTGAACCGTCTGTATACCAGACTATGTTCGCAGTTGATTGTGATTCTATACTCGGGGCCCATCCAGATTCATCAATTCGTGTTTCGAATGAGTATAGGGGTTGCATGTAGTCTGAAATCATTTCGAGTTCTTCGATGTTGATTACATGAGTGATTCTGGTATGTCCAGTTGTTCGGATTCTCCAGTTTTTTGTTTGTTTCAGTCTGTATGCACTCATCCTGGCCTCTCCAATGACATGTAAGTCAAGGGGTTCGAGGTTCAGGATGATTTCCATTGCAGCTATTCATTGCACCCGTGATACAGAGACAGGCAAGCCTCTGGATTTTCCCAAGGTTAGTTTTTGCCAGTCTTTGATTTGTTTTTGGCCACCATAAGAGTGAGCCATAAGTTATTCTTGGTCTCATTACCGCTGTGTAAAGCCAGTGCATGGCTTTCGGTTCAAGCCCCCAGGTTTTTCCAAAAGCTCTCCTGCACATCATGAAGGTTATCTTGCTTTTATTGGTTACATGTTGAAGATGCGGGTTCCAGGTTAGTTTCTTGTCAAGAATCAGCCCTAGATATTTCACCTGCTCTACTACTTGTAATGTTTCACCGAAAAGTCTGGGAGGTATGAGATCTCCCATGTTTCTTCTCCGGGTGAAGGGAATTAGTGTTGTTTTGGTTGGATTTGCCCTTAGGCTCTCTCTGTTACACCATTCCTCTACTATCCTCAGTGCATTTTGCATTAGCTCTGAGGTTGTTCGAGTATTCTTTCCCTTGATGAGGATGACCAAGTCATCTGCATACCCTTGAGAGTAATACCCTTGGTTATTCAGAGAAATTAGCAGTTCATCTACAACCATGTCCCACAGAAGGGGGGAGAGTATGCCCCCCTGTTGGGTACCTCTGGAAATTTCAACCTGCTCTGTTTCCTCGAACATGTTGGCTTGGACCAGTCTATTGTGAAGCATTGAGTGTATCCACCTGCAGGTGGTTTCGTCAATGCCTCTTCGAGTGGCCGCAGAGACCATACATTCAAAGGAGGTGTTGTCGAAGGCTCCTTCGATGTCTAGAAAAGTGCAAAGTGCAATTTCTTTGTTTGCTAGAGACTCTTCAAGCCTTGAAACAAGCTGATGAAGTGCTGTCTCGCATGATTTTCTTGTTAGATAGGCATGTTGGTTTTGATGTAAAGGCCGTTCTACAAGAGCGGTTTCCCTTATTTTCTTGTTAGATAGGCATGTTGGTTTTGATGTAAAGGCCGTTCTACAAGAGCGGTTTCCCTTATGTTCTATCTATCAGTTTTTCTAAGCCTTTCAGAAGAAATGACGATAGGCTTATTGGTCCGTATGCCTTCGCCTGGTCGTATGAGTCCCGTCCAGGTTTTGGAATAAAGACCACGTTTACAGTTTTCCAGGTTTGAGGTAGCCATCCCAATGCTAGGCTCAGCCTGTACAATCTGCACAGTTCTGGTGCTAGATATTCAACTCCGCTCTGTAGTAGTATGGGAAATACTCCATCTGGGCCCGGAGACTTGTAAGGCTTGAAGGAGTTTATTGCCCACACTACTTTTGAATGAGTTACCGTTCGTTTAGCCACTTCCCAGTCTACCCTTTTTGTCCCTCAAATGAAGGTTTGCAGGGATTTCATATCTGGGATTTTGATTTGTGGTGACAGTGGATCCTGGGAAGTGTGTATGGAGCAAGAGTTCTATAGTTTCCTTCCCAGTGTTGGTGTAATTGTCGTTGGGTTTTTTGAGAGTCCCCAAAGGATTGATGGGGTCTTTGGAAAGGATGCGGTGGAGTCTTGCTCTTTCTGAGGTTTGTTCTATGTCCTCACAGAACTTCCTCCATGACTTTCTTTGTTCCCCTCTGATTTTTTTGTTGTATTCTGTGAGAGTTTTGGAATAGTCCTCCCAGTCACCAGTTTTTTTCGCACGATTAAATAGTTTGCGCGTTTTATTTCTAAGATATGTGAGTTCGGTGTTCCACCAGCTCACTTTACCTTCAGTGGTGCTGCGCTCCAAAGGGCAGTTGTTATGATATGAAGTTATTATGGCCTCCTGTAATATTAGGGAGGTTTGCTCTATTTCATAAATTGTATTTGAGTTAGGTTTGACATTTTTGAAATTTGTGAGATTTGCCCTGAGCTCCTCCCGGTACCCTGGCCAGTTGGTTTTTCTGGGATCCCGACACATTACTGCAGGTTCATTGGCATAGCCAATCTCCACATGTATGTGTCGGTGATCTGAGTTTGAAGGTTCCTCAGATACTGCCCATTTGCCGACGTGCCGAACCACCAAAGAAGAGCCCAAAGTGATGTCAATGATTTCCCGTCTGTTACGGGTTACGAAGGTTGGCTCATTGCCTCTATTGAGTACTTCCAGGTTACTGGAGACAATAAATTCAAGCAATGACTCACCTCTTGTGTTCGTGTCGGTGCTCCCCCACACTGTGTTATGGGCGTTTGCATCGGCTCCGATGATAAGCTGGAGTTTGTGGTTCTCACAGTGTTTAACCAAGGCCCTCACTTGTTCTGATGGTGGAGGGCTTGTTGAGTCATAAGGCATGTAGACGGAGGCTAGTACTATGTTCCTCTCTACTCCATCCTCGATGTAGGTCGTCTTGATTGCTGTAACAGAATTCTATCAGATTCAAGACTTTCAAATCATTCCTGGCAATAATGCAGGATCTGGCGTTTCCACAGTTTAGATTATAAATAAGCTTACCCTTGGATGTTCCGAGGCCTGATACTCGCCCTTTGACCAGCCATGGTTCTTGTATTAGGGCCACGTCAGTGTTGCCCTGTGCAAATATTCTGCACAGGGTTGCAGTAGCAGCCTTACTATGCTGCAGGTCGGCTTGAACTGCCCGCAGCATCAGGAATGTTCCTGTTCCGGCTAACTAGCTTGAAGTTTACCTGCGTTAGCCCCAGGAATGCTTTCATTCCCCTGGCTTGCAGGTTCTTCAAGGAGGTCTCGTCGATTTGAAAGACAAGAGTTAGACCCTCCTCTTGTCTCTTGATGACAAGCCATTCTTCAGTATCTATCCCCATGTTCTGGGTTTTGATGAGCTGAAGAATCTTTTTGGTTTCCATTTTACCAAATGGCTTTGGAATCCATACCACAACCTTGGAGGTATGCAGGATGTCCTTGGCTAGCCCTACTTTTAGGACAGCCCCCTCCCAAGGTATCAGTCCGGAAATACTCTCGAGTAGCCAGGATTTGGCGGTTTCATCCGAGCATGTCAGGACCAGCACGCCCTTGTGGACGTAGCTGTTCCTGAAGTTCGGACCCTTACCCGGCTCACACTTGAAAATTTCCCCAGGAATTGCTTCCTGCAGGAGAATCCCTTGGTCGTCTGATAACTGGTGATCTGGATAACTCTCCAGAGCAACAGCCACCTTCAGACCTCTTGTGACCTCCCTATAGCTGCCCTGCTCAGTTGGGTTAACTTGGGCAGAGACAGCCACTGGTTGGTCAGATCTAGGTTTCTTCACCCTTGCAGTGCTCTCCGTGGAAGAGGGTTGACTTCTCTGTGAGCCCCCAAACCAAACCAAAATATATTTATTAATACAATGCGTGAGCGGTTCCTCTTCTTGTTCGGAGTTTCTGGCTGCCTGCTGCTTCCAGCGATGCTGGGAGTTCGTTCAGGGAAGCCAGTTTTTGCTTCTGGGTGTGGATCGCGTCGGTTGCTTCGGCGTTTCCTGGGTTTAATTTCTTCCCCAGCTGCCTTGGCCTCCGCGATCCGCACCTGTCTTCTAGCAGCTCCTGAGAGCTTTTTACGCGCCAGATGTAAACGATTTACATCTGACGCGACGTGCCTTAGGGCAGGTGTTTCTGGAGGTTTAGCGGAACTGCCACTGCCTCCAGAGAGTTTCCTGTTCTCTGTTTCCGGGAGTTTCTCAGTAGGTGTTCGACCATCTGCTGATCCCTCCTCGGTTGGGTTTGCGGTTTCTGGTGCCGAGTGCGATTCAACTGGAATCTCCTCGACTTCCATACCCGCTATCGGTGTTGGTTCTTCTTCAACTGGAAGTTCCCCAGGGTTGTTTTTCTTGTTGGTTTCCTATTGTTCCCACGAGTGTAGGGGAAAGGGTCGTCCATACCTGCGGTGCCCCCTTATATACTATGTACAAATTCGTATAAAATTTATTTTTGACAATTTTCTGCTTTCATATTTTTATATTTCATCACTTTTTCCTCACAATTCTCTCGACATCTCATTGGTGGGTTTCCTGTTGATGAGATTTATCATACAGGATGTTCCAAATTTATATATCGATTGATCTACTTGTAATACAATGTTTTTCATAAATTTCACTTTTCAAATAATTTAATTGTGCATTTTTCTTGGATGTATTGTTGGTCAGATACTTTTGACAACAGAAATACTTCAGGACTGACCTTTTTGATATATATGCATCGACTAGAGCACAGTATAAGATTCTAAAATAGTAAAAAGTGAAGAAAAATTGCAAAACAAACATAGCATTAACCACAATCTTTGAAATACCTAATAATAATAATTATTATTATGAGTTTAATTGTTTTATAATATTTCCTAACATAACATATATATATATATATATATATATATATATATATATATATATATATATATATATATATATATTGTTATGTAAGGAAGGACCAGTAATATATTTTAAAGGTGAAAAAGAAATAATTTTTTAAAAAGACCACAAAAATAATAAATATTTAATAGTTAGTAGTTCATGAGATATTGTTTTTACAATTTTTTTTTGAGATTCTATTTTCCTTTATGAAGCCTTTGGATAATATTGATGGGTAAAGATATGCAAATACTATAATGCAATTATTTTCATACATTGTCAAAATGATTACAACCTATAATTGTTTAAAATACAACAAAAGAGTCTAGATTTACTAAATCATTCTGAATTAAATGTGATCAACAGAATTATAAACTTGAAACATACAGTATATGAAATTGCATCTAACTAAAATAGCCAATGGGAGAACAAGAAACTTCTTGATCACAATAGCCAATCAGGGAAACAGGATGGTCAGATGAAAGATTTGAAATTGTGGAAAAGGAGAACAGAGAAATGTCAAAAATAATTATCATCAAATATTGTATTTAGTTTATAAGGAATGTAAAATATATTAGTTCATAAGTTTTTTCAGATAACATCAAAATAGTGAAAGTTCGACAAGAAAGTGCGCGATTTTGAAAATTCAAATAAAAATGACAAAACAGAAATGGTATCCAGGGGAAGAAAAAACAAAGCCAAAGTGAGATTAAAAAAAATTGAGAAAGAAGCCAGGTAGAAAATTTAAGAAAAAAGGAAATTGAATATTTTCCCGAATGACAAAGTAGTTTGCCAAAAATAACAAACCATTTCAACTTCTGGATAATTCGACACAAAATAAATAGCATGAAAGAAGATTACCTCTTTGGACTCCACATAAAAACTTGTCCAAGCTGATTTCGGGGATTTTGGATGGTTCCTTCGCAAATGGAGAGTTCCTGAGAGGAGTGGATGAAGCAGGATTTCAGATTATTGGCAGGTATTGCATCAGCGACAGTTCCAGCTCCAGGTATAAACTTTTTTAGTGTACATCACAAACTGAATCCTTTACAACGTAACTTGTATATCTGAAGAACTCTATTTTATTTTTGTATTGAACTATAAAAGAATTCTTCCAACCCAAAAGAAAAAGTGAGGTTATGTTCACAGTATCCATCACTGTTTTTCATTATTTTCTATGAAAATGTGTCAATTGACCATAGTTTTGAGTTATCTATCGCAGGCCAGGTTAATATAAGTTTTCCTGAATAAAGGAAATAACTGTTTTTTGATAATTTCTGGTTTATTTTCCACAATGATATGATCATATTTGATTGATAAACACTGAACTGAAATAGTTCGAATGACATCAAGACAAAGCAGTGGCTCTATTGCCAGTACCGACTCCTGAGGCGAAGGCGTTCCAACTGACTTAGTCGTGGTAAGAAAGGGTAATAACAATTGGCAGCAACGTGGCGAGAAAACAGTGACGTTAACTAGCAATTATTATTTCATAACAATTAGCTATTATCATATCTCAATATAACAATTGACTTCCAACGCAGGGTAAAAACACCTATTAGTATAACATAACAATATATATATATATATATATATATATATATATATTGGGTATAGTGGGTTCTTGAATCTTGGTGATTGTATTTTTGGAGTTTTCTTGGGTTTCAGATTCGATTGTATTAAAATGAGAAGAAAATTACATTTGTTTAGACGTTTCGCCCTCGTTCGGGGGCATCTTCAGTAAAATTTATTAAAAACATTAAAAACATTTGAATCTGAAAATAAGATATTGGTTTGGATAACATCATATGTAGAAAGTTAGGTTGGTTGTGTCTGAAAATAACTTTAATTGCCTTTTGGGTTACGTACCTTGGTTTTACCATGCTTGTGTTTTGTTACCAACATTAGTTGGATTTCGGGGCGGTGTTGAATCTTGTTGTACCATTGTTTTAACAGAAAACTTTCAATATTTTGTGGTTTGTTGTTTTGTCAATTGTCATTAAAAGCGCCTGAACGACGTAGTGTGGAACTATTTATAGTTATTTTGTTTGTTGTTGGTAGGCCCGTAGTACTCTCCGCTGGGATGGTGTAGTGTACGTGTGTGGGGGTGATATGGGTGAACTGAATAATGATTTGTTTCAGCTGGGATTTATTTATTTGTTTTTAAATTAGAGTGTGGTATATTTGGCTCAAATTGTTTATGTCTGTGCGGTTGTTCATGGCATGTTTGTTTTGTTTTATATGTATCATTTCTTTGAATGTTCTTTTATCTTTGTTTTTCTCGTATGTTAGTACTTTTATGTTATTGAAATTGGGGTTATGATTTTCTGTAATAATGTGTTTGTTGAGAGCGGTACTTGCTTGTTTAGCATATTTGTGGCCATTTATTCTATTACATAATAGTTGTGAGGTCATTCCGATATAGACTTTATCACAATCATTACACGGGATGCTATATACTAGGTTTGATTTTTTCATTATGGGGTCTTGGCTTTTTAATGGGGTGTATAATTTTTTCAAAACGTTAAATGATTTAAAACTTGTGGAAATGTTGTGTTTGTTAGGATGTTTTTTATATTATCCGATAGTTCCGGTATGTAGGGAATTGTGGTGTATGTTGTTGGTTTCTCAGATTTTTTGTTTTGATTTTGGTTTGTTATAGAATTTGTGTGCGTTCTTTGATTATTCTGTTTATCTTGTTAATTGGATAGTTGTTATTAGTGAGCGTTTTTCTTACCTTATCTAAGGCCTTGTCTCTCAGTGATTGGCTGCTCAGAATAATTGCTCTATCTGTTATGCTTGTAATAACACTTTTTTTGTGGCACATGGGGTGGTTAGAATTATAGTTCAGATATCGTCCTGACCAAGTCGATTTTGTGTACCATTGTGTTTTAATTTTATTATGTTCGTTGAATAGTGTGAGGTCAAGAAAATTGATTGTATTGTTTTTTTCTGTTTCGATGGTAAATTGTAACTTGGTATGAAATGTATTAAATGCATTTCCACATTTCCACAAGTTTTAAATCATTTAACGTTTTGAAAAAATTATACACCCCATTAAAAAGCCAAGACCCCATAATGAAAAAATCAAACCTAGTATATAGCATCCCGTGTAATGATTGTGATAAAGTCTATATCGGAATGACCTCACAACTATTATGTAATAGAATAAATGGCCACAAATATGCTAAACAAGCAAGTACCGCTCTCAACAAACACATTATTACAGAAAATCATAACCCCAATTTCAATAACATAAAAGTACTAACATGCAGAGAAGAACAAAGATAAAGAACATTCAAAGAAATGATACATATAAAACAAAACAAACAAGCCATGAACAACCGCACAGACATAAACAATTTGAGCCAAATATACCACACTCTAATTTAAAAACAAATAAATAAATCCCAGCTGAAACAAATCATTATTCAGTTCACCCATATCACCCTCACACACGTACACTACACCATCCCAGCGGAGAGTACTACGGGCCTACCAACAACAAACAAAATAACTATAAATAGTTCCACATACGTCGTTCAGGCGCTTTAATGACAATTGACAAAACAACAAACCACAAATATTGAAAGTTTTCTGTTAAAACAATGGTACAACAAGATTTAACACCGCCCCGAAATCCAACTAATGTTGGTAACAAAACACAAGCATGGTAAAACCAAGGTACGTAACCCAAAAGGTAATTAAAGTTATTTTCAGAGACAACCAACCTAACTTTCTACATATGATGTTATCCAAACCAATATCTTATTTTCAGATTCAAATGTTTTTAATGTTTTTAATAAATTTTACTGAAGATGCCCCCGAAACGTCTAAATGAATGTAATTTTCTTCTCATTTTAATACAATCGAATCTGAAACCCAAGAAAACTCCAAAAATATATATATATATATATATATATATATATATATATATATATATATATATATGATGTATTAATATTTACTCCGTATATACTACTTAGGCAGGTGAATGAAGAATCAAGAAAAAATAACTTTCATTCTCTTGCTAAATTGTAAAAATGTGTACAAATAATTTTTAATCCAAAATCTCCGTCAATTCTTTTACCTTCAGATTTACTAGTACAATTAGTGTGGCTTATTCAACATTTGATATTTAGTTGATTTTTCCAGTTTTTTTTCTCTCTGAGGTATTGGTATAGCTCTACCTTCACAACCCAGTTCTGGTGAGGAAATCGAATAACACTTCACTTAACAATTTATTAACTTCAAATTTGGAACCTAGTTTACTTGGTTTGTAAATTCAAATAGCTGCATGGAATCACAACCAAAATAAGAGAGCCATCGCTCTCAACAGCGTACGTATCAATTCGTTTGAAAATATTAACAGGGCGTTAATTTTAATAAAATCAGATGTGGAATCATCAAAGATGAACTTGAGTCACCATATTCCCTCGTATCTTGGGGGTATTCATGTTGAAAATGAATTGAATAATAAATAATTTTTCTGTGAATTGAAAAATTCTCGACAAAAATGAAGTTATTTCTTGTGAATATCTAACAGAAAACAACTACTTCCCTGGCTAAAGTCACGCTGGACATCAAACTACATCTGATAGATATTTGACCCTAACTCAAAAGGAAAAATCTGAAAGTAAAAATTTGCATCTTTATTTTTGTCGTGGATGCTTCAATTCACAGAAAAATATTTGTATTCAATATTCAATTAAAAAAATTTCCTATTTCCACGAACTTATTCAAATTATGAAATACATTTTTATAACCTTCTTTCAGTTTCAACATACCCAAAGTAATATTTTTTTTACCAGCAAAACATTAAAATTTTTGTCAGATACAAATACATTTTGTTTATCGTAATATCAAAAAGTGATTTAGCAGAAATGCTTTCTCCAGTAGGTATCGAGCTGGAATGCATATAAATCATTATTGGGTTGATTATCAATAATAATGATTCTAATCGAGATTGATTAGAACATATTCCTTCACAGACACATTCTGTATACTGACGTTAAGTCCACACATTCAACAAAAGTTTGTACATCTCTTGTGGTTGAACCAGTATTGTTCTAGATTTTTGTCGGTCAGATGGGAGCCAGATATAACTTCTATGTGAGGAGAAATGCAGGGAAAATGAAACATACAATCGAGTGGAGTTCTCTTTCACAATAATCACATTAATCTTCCACACATTTTTTGCTTTTCAGCCTCTGAGTTTTCCAAAGTTACCACTTGAATGGTTGCTGATTTCGTTTTCACAGGCATACTATGAAATTCCCCTCTCTTAGTGCTATAAATGTGCCCCCCGAACTCCAACTCCAATCTTGTGTCTTCACGTTATAGAACAATGTCTGCAACTTCCCATCCAACTAGAAAAAAGCTCGAGTACAGCACATTCACAAAAAAAAGATTTCCAAGAGATATTTTTATGCCATCACAGATCTACAGATAATTCGCTGGTATATTTGATAGATTTATTGGAATGTTTTAATCTGACAATATACAAAGCTTCCTATTGAGTTTGGTATGCATTTGGTTATCTAATTTCCTTGTAGATAGATCGATGAATATTGTCCCAGATGGAGTACAAAGGATGATGACACGAAAATATATAACGCTGTTACCACCTAGCGTTACTTAGCCTCTCCCACCCAAATACCTATCTTCACCTACAAGTTGGTGTACTCCGGATATCTGAGCAACCCCACTGGAGACTAGGTAACCCCAGTAGAAGGTGATGTCAGAGCCGACGAAGAAGAGAAGTCCCTAGGGCATCGAGGAGTAAACTTCGAGAAAAATCGGGGAATCTTGAGGTGTAGACTATCATGCCCAGGAGATGAATGGCCTTTCCCGTAAAGGAGTCTCGAACTAGTCCTCCGATTATTTGGTCGAAATCGGTTGTAAACCGGAGCTAACCGTAGTAAGGAAGCACTGCTACGGCGGACCTCAATTATGCCCGATTCATGGGACGTACATGGATGAAAAAATTAATTTGGATGAAGCTAAGAACGATAAAACACTGTGACCAGGGATTGCCATACCAAGAAAAGATCTATTGATGAGGACTCCTCCCAGAACTGGAACTCACTCTCTGCCAGAACAGATGGGCGAGCGTAAAAGACTATAAAACGCGGAGTCACCCGAAACGGAACAGGAAAAGCACAACAAACAAGAAACATTCAAAAATATCATGGAGCAGATGGGTAAATACATCAAACAATTCGAAAAAGTTCTTCGAGAGACATATAAACCGAAGAAGGACCTCAGATGAGGAATTGGCTGGACGAAGCTGTCCAAGAGAAGAAGGAGGAGAAAGAGATGGAATAGAGGAAATATATTCTAGAACTCCAAACGCAGATGACAAACAAGGTAACTCATAGAGCAGAGATAGAAAACCCTACTCTCAACCAGACTCAATGCGAAAGCTGCAAAGCAGAACAGCACAAACAACGGAGGAGACCAATTTTGACCAAAGTCGATAGCTATGACTGTTTTAAGCTCGCAACGGAAGAGAACTGGAGAGACGAGATTCTCCCTAAAATAGGTACACAATATAGAAACATTTGGGAATCTGCTAGCGATTATACATGAATCCTCCCAAGTAGTACCTTAAGACCTCTCACAAATCAGTAGCACATATCATAAATAGGCTTAGAGTGAAGGAGGACCTGCTGAAGCAAAATAAGAAGGAAAGAGAAGTAGCGATGATGGCCCACTCACTGGGATGGGCGGCAGCCTTGACCACAAAGCCAAGCTAATGGAGGAGTGAACCAAAAAGCCGACGAGAATATCTTCAAGGCACTCAATGTGGTGAAATCAACCATGCTCGAACATGGAAAGATGAAACTGGCTGTTCTGGAAATTAAAGGAGTAACTAGCCTGATAGTGTGATAGTGATAGAATTTCTATTCGCCAACACTGACATAGAAATTTTATTGATGAAGAACATACCACAACAACCTGGAAGACAACAAACTAGCTCCCGATCAGTGAATACCTCAATCAGGTCAAACCTAAACAGGATGCACTGCTCGTGAAGGAGCCCAACGCCAGTTACGCAGACCTGCTCAAAACAGTGAAAGAGACGGTCAACCCAAGCGAGATCGGTGAAGAGATCCAGGACTTGAGAAATACCAGAAGTGGGGAACTCCTACTCACGATTGGAAACGGGTCTGGAAAACTCGAAGGCTTTAACACATTTTATGCGTCGGATGCACACGTTGCGCTCGGCCAATTACGGCTGACATGCGCACAACGCACACGGTGCGCTTGGTAGTCTAGCTTGTTTACTCTCGCAGTAACTTGTTAGCATTGGGTGTTATTTTTGGAAGTGTTAGACGGTATAAAATACGACACAGTTCGTTATTCTGACTTTTTCATGATGAGTTATGGAAATCCAGATCCGTCATAAGCTAAGAAACAAAAAAAGGATCGAAATACATACAGTAAGTTGATACATATTTGTTAGAAATTTCCAGTGACCTAGTTAGTGTTAATGTATTGCGAGGCTAACATGTTTTTTTTTACAGAAAAGCCGCACTTGTGAACTGGCAAAATAATGGCGATTTCATATCAGTCGAATTTGAAAAAACTTGTGGAATGTTTGTTTCAAGTCCAGGTAAATGTTTTTCATTTGCATCTATATCCCGATACATTGATGGCCTCTCATTTTCTGTAGGTGATAGCTTGATTGATTATTTCAATTTGTTGGAATCAAAGGAATTTCACCAGCTAATTGTTGGAGAAACCAACAAGTACGCTGAGGAAGCCTTTTTATTCAAGGCGGGTCACAGCCGTGCACGTATTAGTCAATAGATCCCCCTAACAATTCCAGTTGAAGATATTCCTGGGCCTCACTATTCACATGAGAACAATTTCTCTATCACAAATAACTGATTAGTGGAAAATTGACAGGCTTTTTGATTTGTTTTTTTTTCTGAATATATGGAACGTGATCAAACTCTAAAGAGGATGAACCTATATCAGATGATCGGTTATTCAAGATAATACCCTTGATAAGTTATTTCAATAACGAAATGGCAGAAGTACACTACCCCTAAAAGGAGTTATCAATCACTGGATGAATCCATGCTACTCTGGCCCGGAAAATTGGACTTCCCTCAGTACATACAGAACAAACGCCATGAATATAGTATTAAATTATATATGCTAACAGAACCTAAAAGTCTGATTGTGAAATTTGCTGCATATACTGCAGCTTCAGGTGATATGGGTGGCAATGGTCATGCAGAAAAAGTTGTCCTACATCTGATGTAGAATAAATTAGATGCAGGACATTAATTATACATGTTATTCATTATCTAAAACACTATTGGAAAAAAATAACTATTCAACAAAAACACTCAAAATTGAAAATAAAAACTACCCTAAAGATATGGAGAATACAAAACTAAGAAAGGGGGGACAATATCTCGCTATTCGAATGGTATTATGATTGGAAAATAGCGCGACAAACGTGACGTGAATTATTTTTATATAGAAGATGAAAACACGATTGTTTCGTTTCACAATAAACGAGGTGAGAAAAAAAACAAGCCTCTTTCAGTGTTCTACTATAATAAATTCATGGGTGGAACTGATCGACAGGTAACACATATTGTACAGCTACTTCTGCTGAATTATACTCCCTCTATAACAGGAATCGATCATTAAAAATGTCATTTTATGATGATGGAAGTGGCCCGCAATGCTAGAGACGCACCGTGTGCGTCCTAAAAATAAACCTGAAAAAAACTCTGAGAATATTATATCACATACATTTGCTAGAGGAAAGTCAATCACATTAAAAATAATTAGACAAAAACAGTGTGCAGATAAACAGAACGTGCCGCGCGCGGGATACGCAGCGAACGTGTAGAGGAAATGATCCAGGCAAAAGTACCAGACGTGTCAACGTTTCTCCTATCGAACAAAAGAATCATCCATGTCAAGGACATGGATGAGATAACAGATATTGAAGATATCAGAGAAGCCATTGCCAAATCTATACCAGCGAAGCCTGAAGATATACTAAGACCCACCACAATGAGCAAGCAAAACGCTACAGTGGTACTGCACGAACCAGACGCAGTGAAACTCGTGAGCCTAGGGAAAATGAAGATTGAATGGTTGGACTGCAAAGTGTTGAAAAAACAGGGAGCAAAAATGCTTCAAATAATGGGAATATGGGCACGGAAAAGCGCAATGCAAAGGACCAGACAGAAACAGTGAATATATTCCTCACTGCGTCCACTGTGAAGAGGACGAACACCAATCAGAGAGCATCAGATGCCTCGCAACCCAAAGAAGACATAAACCGAATACACCACAACTGGTTGGGATTCCGAGCTAGAGCCATGGTTGAGTTCCTAAAAATCAACAGTTTCAGGACGAAGCCGTACCACGCCAAGGGCATAGAGACTATAGTGATCCTTTTGAGCGAACCCAACCGAAACGCCGTAAAGAACAGGAAAGACTGGTTTCGTGATGACGACCTCAACACGACTATAAAAGTTGGAGGGAAGACCACCATAAGACATCATGGAAAAGGTCATGGTTTTTCTTATATGGTAACGCCAAAATATACCATCTACAATTGCTACGCCCCACCAAATCAAGGCCTAGACGATCTTGGGAGGATCTGATGGGAAATTAGGAGGATGATGAGATCTATCGGGGAAAAACAGTTGTAGTAGGGAATTTTAATGCAAACCAGTGGCGTAGGTACGATGGTATGTGGTCATATGTTCCTTCATGGGACAAGTGAATCGACAAATGAGCGTTTGACATTAGTTTGGCTCATCGATACTCAACCTAAAAGTCATAGCATTCAATGTGCCTAAAAGTGGGGGTTTCTAAGATAATTGAGAAAAACTGAAGATATGTCCTTAGTAGAGACATAGTTTCCTATGTGCAATAATCGCATAATGCATTATTGCATACAACATATCGGAATATGTGTCAAACTCCTGAACATTTTTTAATGTTGGGAGAATCGGAAACATAGTACGGGTGAGTCAGAATGAGTCCGATCACTCAATTTTTTCATTCATCATATTATTTGATCGAATCGATGTCGTGGATTCACTGATATGTTACCATACTTTCTTGCATATGATTGTTTTGACAGATCAACTGATAAATAAACCCAATTCATAATACTCCACTTAGTTAGGAGTTAAGGTCTGAAATAATTTTTGCGAAAAACTGAAGATATGTACTCTTAATTTGTTGGAGTATCATCATCGAAGCCATTTCTGATTGAAATATCTAGAAAAATATTATCCAATCAACTTGTTTTTGATGGAGAACAACAATTATTGTGTGTTAATATCTACTTAAATGATTTCTTTCGATTCGTGATAACTAGTTGCAAAGTCTAGCCTTCCATGCTAGTTTGTGGTATGCTGTTCAATACACCACTGATCAACGCATAAAACGTACACGAAATTTTGAACTGTGTTCCCGGTAGAAACATACTGATATATCGATACTTACATTAGACATAATTGACAGTAACCCAAAACAGTTTGTATTATTGTCAAGTCATCTGTCATCATTTCAGTCAGTGAACATCGTTCCAAAATGGATTATTCATTTGAAGAATATACAGATATGTATTTCGTTTATGGTGAAACAGGGGGAAATGCCAGAGGCGCTGCTGAATTATATCAACATATATATCCAAACAGACATCATCCACATTTCACTACTTTTGTAGCTGTGCCTCGACGATTGCAGGAAACGGGGTCCTTTAAATTCAGTAAACACCATTGAGGTGCGAATAGAACAAGAAGAGATAATGTTACGAAGAACAAATTCTTGAACGATTAGCAGCAGATCCTTCTACCAGCACTCGGGCTATTTCGTATAGGAGTTACGTTTTTGAGTCCGGCCTGCCACCCAGTTCCTGAGTACGGCCCTGCCACCCAGTTCCTGAGTCCGGCCCTTCCACCCAGACTTCATGGCGACTAGATAAATTGCTGACCAAGCTCCTACCGAGATTTATCTTTGCTGAATAAGCTCACACCGTGAATTATCTTATGAACCGAAGATCAACAAAG